>PVJA010017066.1:0-42302 GCA_004027025.1 Myocastor coypus | reverse complement strand
AATTTGCAACCTGAATCCAGGCAAACAGAAGGCATCTTAGCTTTGTTGTAGATGCTCAAGGAAAATTTTTAATTCAATACACAGTGCTGTCCTCTTGTTATATACCATTTATTTCCCATCCTCACACCCTTCCGCAGCCCTCAAGGTGGTTGCCTTGATTTGCATATATTTCAAAAGCATCTTTATCTTTTCTTGTCTTTATTTATTGTCCTCTTGCATCCTACTTGCTGCTTCAGAACTCTGTATCAAATATTTATATGATTTTACTTTCTGGCTATAGTCAGCTTCATCAATGCCTCCCATAGAAAGTGCTGTTCTTCTGGAAACCTGCTTTGTGCCTCAGCCCCCACATAGCCCATGGCTTGCTGGGGGAAGCTTCCAGGCCTCACTTAATGAATGGAAGTCCTTCTTCTGCCTTACTCTACAGCATTCTCAGAAGAAGCATGCTTGGGCTCCATCCTCAGTTTATATCATGCCTGGTCATAGCAACTCCCACACAGCCCCTGGTGCCTGATGCATACCTAAGGCTCCTACTCAGGATGGAGGTTAGAGCCTTTGAGGGCCAAGCATCAAGGATGACCTGGGCCAGCGCTGGGGCAGGTGGAGGGCCTGGAGCCAGTTGGGAGCACATGCCCTGCCAGAAAGGGCCAGGGCATCATTTGCTGCAGTGCTCTCTTTCAATTTTTCATGAGAAACTGGACATCCAGTTTTATTATGAAATTTCCAGACCTTTTTGTCTTTTTGTTCAGTGAAATAAAAAGAGAGGACCGCACCCCTACGGGTCAGTAGTTCAAGCATTCTGGTTTGTGGTGCTTTGCCCTGAAGACTTCCCCAAACACATTCTTACGTCACATAGTTAGAAATGTGCCGCCTTTGCTCACCTGACACGACATTGAAAGGAAGGGCAGCGGAGATCTCAGTGGAAGCAGCACCCACAACCTGACTTCCGTCAGTTGAAGCCTGCTCAGCTGGGCAGCCCCGAGGTGTGTCTGTGCCTCTCCAGGGGTCCCAAGTGAGCCACAAACATGGGCCTTTAGAAGCCTGAAGAAAACATTTGTTTCATTTTTTATTCCAAATCTCTTTAAATAATGACACAAGAACACTGCGAAGGGGCTGCAATTCTTAAAACTCACTTTTAGATTTCTCATTCTGTCTAGTCTCTCTCTCTCTCTCTCTCTCTCTCTCTCTCTCTCTCTCTCTCAGCACCTGCCAGGCCCCATTCCATCTCCCTTACTGGCTTTATATGACTCCAAACTTCCATTTCCTCTCCGTGGCTACCCCTCTGTTCAGCCTATGTCTTACTTTTTTCTTAAATCAACCTTCATGCCCTGGAATTCTAGCCAGAAAAACTATCTACCTAGAAACCAGAACTCTTCTCATCATCCATGCCCCCTGCCTGACATCCTCTCCCTGAGCACAATACGGTATCTGAGAATTCACCATCAGGCAGTGCTAGTTCAACACTCAAAATTCCTATAGCCACTTATGCTACCCAGTGTATCTTCCAGACTTGAACAAATCTTAGAGCTGCTTTGCTTAATGGTTAGCCATCTAATGATTAAATTATCTCCTACTTAATCCTTCCCTGAATCTTTTTCATTTTCAGGTCTTCTTTTGGGTTTAAATCTCTTTGGTATTTTATACTAATTTTTAAGTGGGTTTGCCTATAGGCACTTCTGAATTATCTTTATTTTTTCAATACCAACTTGGCATCATTCTGCAGATAAGTCTTTTTGCTATTTTGTGTGCACTTCAACAATGCAAGGATATTTAACCACTTATTTTTATTAATTGATAATTTAAATTTACATTTAAGAGTCAAAGCGATTAGACTCTGGGTGATCCCTACAGGAAGCTATGACATACTATGGAGTCTTTGGCATTGTCCAGAGACAAGGCCCTTCTTCCAGTTGTGCCTGGTCTGCCCAGTCATAGCTTCTTGGCTGGCCCCTTTCATCGTAGGCAAATCTGAGTTATTCTTTACTGAAGGGGGCCAATTGTCTTTGCTATGAGGAGTCCTGGCCTCAGAATCTGCATCACCAAAAGCTCTTCCCAGGACACCTCTCATCTATGGTAGGACACTTACTGGTTCCTGATGTCATCCATGTGTTAAGGACTTGCTCCCCAGCATGGTGCCTTTGGGAGATGGTGCAACCTTCAGAGGGTGGCTCAGAGGAACATGCTGAGATCCCCAGAGCTGTGCTCTTGAAGGAGAGACTGTGGGACCCCAGCCTCTTCCTCCTCCACATCTCTGCTTACTGCCACCATGATATCCTGCTTTGTCAGAAGCCCAGAACTGTGGGCACCGCCTTTATGAGCTGCCACCTCTAAAACTATGAGATAAAATAAAGCATTTTTTCTTCATACGTTAATGATCTCAGATATTTCACTAGGGGTGCACGAAGTCCACTAGCACACTATACATCATGGGTTGAATTTTCACCTCATTAACTTAGTAGCTCAATGTCTTTGGGTAAGAACCTAACCTTTCTAAGCATCTAACCTAGAGGCTCCTACATCATTCATGAGATCATAATTATAAGCTCTTCTTTGAATTAAAAAATATTCCTTGTGCTGTGCAGATGCCTCGGAGGCTTTCAGTTGTGGAGGACCATCTGAGTGACTCTCCTTGAAAGAAGAGCAGTTATCTCCATTTTGGCTGTGCTCGCCCCTGTTTCTATGTATTGATACATATAGAACTGACTAGGACTTTTTCCTTATCTCTCCAATTGGACTTAAGCAATACGTATCAGTCCAGCTGAAGTGCTGGTAGTAGTCTTTGGAGATAGCAGTTATCTTCCCAGAATCTCCACCTACTGCTCCTTGGTATGAGCTGGGTTGAGACAGGACAAAGAGCCAATGCTCCACACTGTCAGCTGGGATAGAGTCTCAAGACAGAGGCTATGACTTTCTGGGGATCAAAAGATTACACATCAGAGCTAAAGCACCAGCCCAAAAACATTAGATACTCTCTCAGTTGTGTACTACAGATTACTCTTTCTGCATATCACAGAGGTAAATATAGGCTTCCCACCTAAACCAGCTCATGGCACTCACCTACTTCCTGTCATTCTCTGTCACACATCTTTAAGCCATGCATTTCTTCATGAATGAATAAAACTCAGGTTTGGCCCTGGGTCAAGGCCTTTGTTCCAGTTAGCTATTATCATGGCTGAACTTAGGAATCCTTAGCTCCAGATAACTACAAGTATGCCTTAGTGTTTTTATTCTTACCATGGGTTGCACTGGGTATGGTAGGTTGGAATTAACTTGGTGGGATTTTAATAACTTTTCCAAGGGGTTACAAATGTAAACTTCCCAGACTGAGATAAGGACCAGAAAGAGCTCTCTGTATTCAATAAAGTAGGAGGAGGAACATTAGGAAGAAATGGTCTCATTATTAGTCTACAAAAGAGAGCCTCTGAACAACAGAATATGCAGAAGGACCTTTTCTAATATTTAAAGAATTCCGTTCATGTCAATTGGACCTTCAGTCCTATGGGAGAAAAACATTATCCATTGGTTTATCTAAAACTTACTTGAAGCTCAAGTGAACAGCTTCCAACATTGCCAGTTCTGCTGATAACTCACTGCTATTTTGGAGTATTGGACTATGTACACAGCTACTTTCTCTTAGTTCAATGACAAGAAAGATTTGTATAGTGGTTAGAAAAGGTATCATGTCTGCATCTTGTACTTTGAACAACTACTATGAAGACAACAATATGCAACATATTAATTATTGGAACTGTCCCACTTACCTGTTCTGAAACTCTCATTGTTATTTCTTTCTCATTAAAATTAATAATTTTTTTTTAAATTAAGCTCAAAAACAACAAAAAAGAAACCCACTTGAAAAACAGTGAAATGGACCAGCAAGATAGCTCAGCAGATTAAGTGCCTGCTTAGGCAAGTGCAGGGACCAGAATTTAGTTCCCTGGCACCATTTGTTGGCCTCCTCCCTAGGGTATGCTGAGCTGGCGACTAAGTCCAGACATGACGGTGCTAACCTGTAATCCCAGCACTAAGGAGGCTGAAACCAGAAGGATCACTATGAGTCAGAGCTGCGTAGTGAGACCCTACAGCAAATACATTTTTAAAAATAATAATAAATAAATTAAAATCTCTTTAAAGGGGCCTGGCAAGATGGCTCAGCAGTCTAAAGCGCCTGTTTAGGAAAGCCTGGGCAGCTGCAGGGACCGCGGTTTGATCCCCAGCACCACATGCTGTGCCAGCCCTGCCCTCAGGGCAGGCTGAGCCAGCCATAAAAATAAACAAACAAACAAACAAACAAAAGCTCTGAAACAAGAATAAAATAAAATAATTCTTTTAAAAAAAATCTCTTTAAAGAATGTGTAGTCAGCCAGAAACACCTATATGAAACTTTCGCCCCAATAGGATGGAGACTGAATGCAAATATATTTGGATGAAAAGATATTTGCCTCTTACACTCTTCTGGGATCGACAGAGCATGTAGATACCAATATAGAGGGAAAATGATGCTAGTGACGGAGCTGATCCATCCCCCTTGAGCAGCCTTGTGGATGCACCACAGTCATCTCCACTACAGCAATGTTTGGAGAGAGAATACCCAAAGCTTTGGGCTCCGCCCCAGCACCAAAGCTGTATCTTTCTCATTTTGTGCCCGAAGGAAGCAGTTCAGCATCACTGAAAGTCCTCCCCCAACCCCTTCTTCACTGTGGAGCTCAGATACCTTCACAACAAAATTGTCACCTGCCATTGGACATGACCAACTGCTAAGTTGATCACAGTACCCAGCTTAATTTCCATAAAAATCACACCCCCTTTCCCATGCCAGGAGCTTCCCGGAGTCCTCAGTAGAGACAGTGCTGCAGGCAAGACGCCTGCTCAGAGAGGGAAAGTGTTGATCCTCTGTGCAAGGCACACAGCTGAATCTCGCCACTTCACAGTAGATGACGGCGAGTGCAGGACACATTTCCCTGGCCAGGGACTCCACTGCACTCCAGCCCAGACCCTGCTATCTCCAGGCAGTGAGACCCTGCATAATTCATCCCTACCAAATGTCCTTCTCCAGTAAACCTCATACAGCTCTGAGGCCTCAATGGCTCCTCTCAGCTTCATGGTGGCTCTGGGTCTCCCCTGAGCCCAAGGAGTCAGCAGAGTCCAGCTCGCTGTGCACGACTGGGCAAAGTGCGCAGATGCAAGACCTTTTCTTCTGACTGTAGACATTTCTGCCTCCACCTTTCTCCTTGCTCTTATCTGACTCGCTTTTTTCTTATTAAGAATATTCATACATCCAGACAAATAGAAAAAAAGAAAATCTACTAAAATGCAGATTCTTTCAAACTGTGACATAGATGAGAAGGTTCTTTATGCTGCCTGAAATACTGTCACCTTTACAGGTTGTTAACACATTGCTCCTTATCTTTTCATATCATTTGAAAAAAAGTCATTTTCATGGTCATAATGCCACAATTGCTGTGTGATATTATTGTGTCATGAATCAATTTACTAATTTTGATTTTTTTCTTTTGTTATTGTTTGTTTGTTTTGCCCTGTCCTCTGTTCTCTGAGAGATACATCTGTTTGCTGTAAAGAATACTGATGCACGAATGAGGTGTCCTTCGTCACCTGTGGCGAGTTTTTGAATGGTTGCACGTTCTTGGAAACTCCTCCTGGGAGGTTGGAGTGTGTGCCTCCCTTCCTAGTATGGGTTGGGATTATGACTCACTTTAACTAAGACAAGAAGGCCAAAGTGGCACTGTAGGACTACCACGCTAGAACGGAAAAGGCCATCCTCATCTGCCGTTTATCTTGGAAGACTTACTCCTCAATGCTTGCCCCTCCCCTATGCACTTCCCTGCCATCCATGGGCCACACTGGGAAGAAGTCCAGGCCATGTGGGTGCTCAGACTGACATCCTATCCTTCAGATCCAGCCTCAGACATGAGAGAGTAATCCGACTTGGACTCTGATCCCCAGCTCCAGCTGACCAAGATGTTTAAGTTGTGCCAACCATGGGGTTGTCCCAGAGAAGGGCTCTGAGCAGCTAGAAGATTCCTCCATGCTCTGGGCCATACTTGAATTCCAGGTCTACGGCAGCTGGACAGAGAAGTGTTTTTACAAATGTGTAATGCCGAGTTTGGAATTATAGATATCTACTATTGGAACACCAATTGGATGTGGAATGATGTAGACGGATATATGCAGATTATCAACCATGATGGGAAGCGCATTCCAAAGACAGTTAGTGAAGGAAAAAGGCAAAATGAATGTGACCCACAGGAAAAACAAAATACTGAAATTCTGGGAGCAAGGGTCCACAGAGAAATCTGTCTCTCGTGTGAACCTATTAGCAGGGCATCTTTTATGTTTAAAGTAACATATCAGGGCCTGGCAGGATGGCTCAGTGGTCTAAAGCGCCTGCTTGGGAAAGCTTGGGCAGCTTCAGGGACCTCGGTTCGATCCCCGGCACCACATGCTGCGCCAGCCCTGCCCTCGGGGCGGACTGAGCCGGCCATAAAAATGAGTGAATAAACAAACAAAGGTTCTGAAATAAGAAAAATAAATAAATAAATAAATAATTCTAAAAAATAAATAAATAAAATAAAGTAACATATCATTGGTTCCTAAAGGCAGACTAAGATTCCTAGAGAAAAGAGTCTTGTAAAGAAAAATACCATAATAAGTTAAAAAAAAAAAAAAAGAATTTCAGCAACTAAGTTTGGAGGATGGCTGAGATTTCCTAGTGGGGGCAGTCTTATAAAGTGGTTCACAGCAAGGGTTTTGGCATGAGATTTCCCTGGCCTCAATAGTGCTATCATGACTTTACCAGTTCAGGAACGCTGCGTTCCCTCATCCCTGCAACAGGGAGAAGAGCTAACGCCCAGAGCTACCGTGGGCACGGACAGACAACATGGCCTTAATGTGTTCAATACAGGGCTCGGGTCAGGGCAGAGTTTGGTCTAGTTCCTGTTACTGATGCTCCTAGTGTTAAAGCTTTTTCTGCCTCACTGGGGAAGGAGGATAATCTATACTTAGGTTAGAAGAAGAGAAAATGCACTGGAGAATATATTATTCCATCAGGGATGCAAAAGGCCATTCACTGTATGGCACTGGCCATGGCGATGTGGGAGGCCAGGCAGGGAAGGGTCCACCTTCCTGATGGACCGTGTGCTGCCAGACATGCCGAGGCCTGAGGGATGGTGATGGTGGGAGGCACAGGTGGGGCTCAGTTGCACAGCTCAGCTCCCTGTTCAGGGCAGGCAAGGGTGGAAAAGAAAAGGCTGGGTCATTCACAGCACGGGGAAGCTGGACCATCTCCCTCCATGCTGCCTCACAGCAGGCACTGAAGGCATCTAAGAATTCTCTATGCAAAGCTGTATTTGACAAGATGGGAGAATGTATCTGATACAGGAGGACTCACTTGAGAATTGGTCTAACATGTACCTTAAAATATATGTATATATTGGGGCCCAGCGGGATGGCTCAGTGGTCTAAAGCACCTGCTTGGGGAAGCTTGGGGGGCTTCAGGGACTGCAGTTCAATCCCCGGCACCACATGCTGCGCCAGCCCTGCCCTCAGGGTGGGGTGAGCCGGCCATAAAAATGAGTGAATAAACAAATAAAGGTTCTGAAACAAGAAAAATAAATAAATAAATAAAATTTAAAAAAATAGTTTAAAAAAAATATATGTATATAGCATGTGAACTCCAACTTTACTCCTATCATGTACCTCAGAAATGCTAGAACCAAACCTGATCCTGATCATTATTTATTGTAATAGATGATATTTAAATTCTTGTTTTTCTTTAGGAAGAGTGAGAAAACAGGCCTAAATTAAAAGATTAGGACGACAATGAACTCCATGTAACATGAAAGGAAAAATAAATTATGTAGTACAAGGTTCAGTTTTTAAAAAGGGCGATCTCTAAGAGATAAAGTTGTATCACTCTCGTGCTGGGGCCACCCCCATTGACAGTTACCACCATCACTATTCTCCTTGTGCCCATAGGGTGCTTCACTGAAACCTTTTTCTGAAGATCATATTGTATGTTTGTATTCTATTTTTTTCAAAAAACATTTTTGTTTTAGGAATACAGTAACCCCTTTGGAGGAGGTATAGTGAAGGCCATCTAGGAAAAGTTGCACCCGTACACCTGAAGGATCAAGGTTTCAGGGAGTCTGTGGACCTAAGCTTCTTTGGTGTGAGGAAAGGGACTGACTCTACTCAGCACTGTCTGATATGTAAGTACCCAAATTAGATAGAAAGATACACAGCGAGTTTGCAAATCAGGAAGAATGGACAACACATTTGAGGGATCTATTGCCATATAATAAGTCATCCAAATTTGGTGGACAGGACCCTCCGCTTCAGGTAGGGGATGGGGGCAATGGCTGCACTCCACCCCAGATGTTGCCATCTGCGGGAGGCTTGCTTGAGGAGTACAGAAGCAACCATAGATTCACACACAGTGGCTGTGGTCAGAGCCACTTGGGGACTGGCTGGCCTCATCTGCTTTATCTCCTTTTCCCTACAGTCTTGCATGATCTGATGCATCTCTTCAGTAAGATAAAGAAAACAATTTTTGTGGACTAAGGACTCAACAGGAGGCTTCTGCTTTTGTCCAGTTGCCATAACTCAGAGTAACTCGTATGACTCCTAGTTGATATCACAGGAGACTATATAAATGTATGCATGCCAAGATTTGCCCCAGGCAGCCTGCAGCATGGCCTTCCTGAGTAAAGAACAAGACAACAACTGAAAGATCAAATAGTCAGAATCTGCTAACAATCCTCCATAACGAGCATGGAGTGTCTGTTGCGTTCCTTCTACCACCAGCACAGAACAAAATATCTTTCTCAGTATACTTTTCTCAGTATCAATCACATCTTTCCGTTAGTTACCGTCCAAGAACCTACTGCCTGCTTCTGGATGCATGGCACAGCTTGTACCCATGAAGTACTGTGAATGTCTGATTGCCTACCACTAAAGCTAAATTGTGCACTACATGAGGACGGGGACCACAGCAGTTTTATTCAGTATTAATCACAGCCCCTGCATGGACCAAACATATGATGGACCCCATGAATATCTGAGGAAAGAGAGAAGAGGAAAGAAATTCCACATGGCATGATTCTGAAGTTTAAAATGTGACTCAGTTGACAGCAATACACACACAGTGATGTGTTGAGACATGCCACTTAATCCCTAAAAACTCTATGACAAAGTTAATATTCAATTCTTTTTATGGAGCATATACCAAGGTTGAGAGTAGTTATGTGATTTTCCTAAGGCTGAAGAACTGGCAAGTGCTAGAGGCTTTTGACCCAAAAAGTATCTGAACTCAGCTCCCACACTTAACCACTCTTAACCATTAGCTTTCTTCTAGCATAAGCTAATGTTTAGAAGACTTAAGAATGAAGAGTAACTTGAGAGTCCTCCCAAGGACTTCCTCTGAAAAAGATGAACGCATAGTCAAAAGAGACTGAAAGAAATGCTTTTTGCTTTGCAAAGAAATAAAGGTTTCAAAAGGAGAATGGAGATCAAGTAGGAAAACTGGGTGAAAAATAAAAGCATCTGGAAGATAATGAAGCATAAAAGACTGCAACGACAGAGGGACACTCCAGTGGGTGGACCACGTTTCATTAGAAATGATGCTTATGCCTCACTATAATGCAAGGGCCTCCCATCAGGGGGGAGGAGGAGTAGGGGACCAGAGCTCTCAAACTGCCTTAGCAAAAAGCAGCTACCAAGACGAGTCATAATTTCAAAACACTGTGGACAAAAAGGTGCAAAGTGAAGAATTTTATAATAGGATAAATGTTTATTCGTTGCAAGACCCTCATAGGAGACTGAGAGTTTTCTGCTGCATCCCTCAGAATAACTAAAATGAAAAAGACAAACAACCAAGTATTACTAAAAATGCAGAAAGATGGAACTCTTCCATGTGTTGGAATATTTTCAAGACTAACCTCTTGGGGGAAGCATAACTCACTTCGGAACGCACTGAAGTTGAACATGTATGCATATTCCATGACCCAGCAATGTCATTCCTTAGCATATGTCCAATAGAAGTGCATCCATGTATTCAAAGAGATGAACTAGAGTGTTTATTGTAGCACTGTTCATAACAGATTCTAAATGGAAACCATCCAACTGCCCATCAATAACAGAGTGGCTAAGTAAATTACAATGCATTAACACACCGAGATAGTGCACAATGAGAATGAACAATATGCAGGTGCATATAAAACCACTGGGTGAATCTCATCAACATAAACACAACTATGCCGTGGAAAGTGAGGAAACATTCCTGTGGGGAGATCAAGGGCACAGCATTCTCAGGTACTTCTGACAGTTTTCTGTGTGAACATCACACTATAGTAAAGACTTTCAGAGAAGACATGGACACATTTGTCTTAGTTACTTTTCACGCCAAATACCCAACACTCAAACTGTAGGAAGAAAAGGTTCATTTAGACCACAGTTTGTGGAGGTTTTGCTTCATACTCCACTGTCTCCAAGGCAAATGGCACAGTTCTTGGTGGCAGAAACAATGAAGAGCAGAAGAGGAGCAACAGCTGTGGCATCCATCAAACCTCTCTCTTCCTACTATGCCGGTGTCGTGGTTGGATTCAAGTTCCTCAAAAGACCAGGACTTCTCCAAAGAGGCTGGGCAGGGCAGAGCCACCACAAAGTCTTCCTCAACTCCTTTTTATACACATTTTGTGCTGAGTCACTCTGGGATGGCCCATCTGGCTCTAGGGTGCAACCAATCGCATCCCAGGGCAGACCATCAACATCCTGCAAGATGGGGCCCCCACAGCCTGGAACCAGCAGGGCCCATCCAGTCAAGCTTCCTTAAATTAACACAATGTATCAACTACCACAGTGTTCAAAGACAAAACAAATATCTTCAAGAACCCAAAATTGAATGGAAACAGAAATAAGAAAAGAAAGGGCACTGGCCAGGGAAAAGGGTGACATAAGTTGTGTAGCAATCTCCTATTTATACCTCGTTTGGAGGACATAAAGAAGGTCATTATGAGGGTTCCCTAGAGATTTGGAACAAAGAGTTCCTGTCCCTTTCTTGTGATCCTTCTTTTAAGATAATTCTAAGATGTATGACGGGATATCCGTCTTGTTTTTCTTTTCCCCTTTCCTAGTACTGGGCCTTACATATAGATGTGAATATGGTGAACAAAAGTAACTGCTCAGGGCCAGTGAAAAGGCTCAGTGGACTTGGTGCCTGCTTCACCAAGCACAGGGACCAGGGTTTCATCCCCAGTCCCATGCCCTGCCTTTGGAGCACGCTGAGTGACCAAGCTTTCGAGTGGTGGTGCACACCTGTAATCCCAGAGCTGGGGAAGCTTAAAATAGGAGAATCACTATGAGTCCAAGCTGCATATACCAAATACATAAAAGGAAAAAATAAAAGAATAACATTGTCGGTCTTTTTAAAAATTGTGTTCTGCTAGATCCCATTAGCCTGAGACCTTTATACAAGAGCTACAAGAGTTCTTTAAAAGGCACTCAGAGGAAAAACCTGTAGCAGTGAGGAAGAAAGACAAGGAGTGGAAGGAACCTCTATGGGGCAAGTTAATGAAATTTCTACATTGGCCACCTGGGGCCAAGCTCACTGAGGAGTTCATGATACAAAACGGACCTAGAATGGCTTTGTCCCAGGTGTGAGGAAGTGGGAACCATTCATCCTCAGCCAACGGCTTGCATTTCTCCTCAGCCAACGGCTGCTCCCAGAGTGATAACTCCCTGGCAAGGGCAGAAGAGCGAAAAATGCTTGTAATGGGGTATATTGGAACAGGGAGTGCTGATGAGGCAGAGGAAAGGGGCCAGAAATATCTGCTACAAATGAGCTCACTGGAAACATAATGATTCTCATAATGAGAAGAGATAGACATGGACTGAAAGTAGTAGTAAGATTTCCTCCTCTTGTGTGAAAGAGAAGTGGGAGAGAAGTAAAGAAATTCTTTATTGCTCTGCACAGGGGCGCTGCTGAAAAGGAGTTAGCAGCACCCTGGGGGAGTTGGAGAGCTGGGAGCAGGGTTTTTATGGGCTTGGACTAAAGGTGTAGTTCACAGGGAAGTACAGTGTCATAACTGGCAGTGATGGGAGAAGGCTTGGCATGTGCAGAGAGACAGAGAGAGAGAGACAGAGAGAGAGAGAGAGAGAGAGTAACTAGGGGGAAGAAGGCAAAAGTCAGTCCAACAACAGTTGGTGGTTGGGTTAGGATCCCTGAGCCACACTGGCTGTCTGTAGGAAGCAATACTAAAACCTTCATGTCTGGCCACACTTCGATGTTGAGGTCCGCTGCTCACACTGTTCATTCAGCAACTCTCCCCACAAGGACATATCTGAAGCCTTGGGGAAAACAGCACACCAACTGCTCCAAGTCCTTCTTTCCATGTCTGGAGTCCCCGTATATACTTGGTCCTGAGAAGACGAGCACCTATTTGTCCATGTGCACGTTCGACCTGCAGCATGACTACCCTCTCTCAAAAATGAGGTAGTGTATATACTGGCTCCCTGCCTTGCCTTTCCCTTCCAACATCAGTTAGAGGCTGGAAAGAACATACACTTCCTTTGGAAAACGCCCCATCCAGCCAAGTCATTCAGAAGTCAGCTGAAAAAAATCAGAGTTCAGAATATCTAAGCCTTAGCTATTCTGGAAGCAAGGATGTCCCACCCAGCCTTCCCCTGACCCCCTGAGTCTCGTTAGAATTCTACCCAACCATGGCTGCTATTACTAATGCCATAACCACAGTGGGGCTCTGAAGTAGTATTTTAACAGTTCCTCAGTTAATCATTAAAATTAGCCAATCAGGGTGAAGAGATCATCCACTGTTTGAAGGTTATCTAATTTCAGATAATAAGTGAGATGATGAAAAAGGATTTTTGATGCATCATAACTCCATGGAGGGCATTGAGGCTGCTTGCATAGATGTTTTGAAATGCCAGAGAGGGCCAAATGCTAGGCAAAGCAAAACAACACCCACCTCCAAGCAAAGCCAATTTAGAAGCATTTCCAACGGAGGCACCAAGGCCTGAAGAGGTGGCAGGAAAGAGCTTCCAAAATGTTTTTTTAGAAATGCCCCCTGGGAAAAAGGAAACTCCTGGAACTACTTTTTGGATTACGACATGACAAAAACAGCCACTAACGCTGAGACCAATTCCATAGTGTAGATTGACAAGATTTGTGACTTGAATGTAAAATAAATACATAAAATAAAATAAAAGAAGCAAAGCACTATGTCCCCAATATAATTATAATTCTTTTGTATCACAAATATACTCTAATAAAGAAACTGAAAAACTATTAGCTACATTTTAAAAATTCACAGTATCCCCAGGGGGCTCTGAGATGGAATTGAGACTGGGCATGGTGACACACACCTATAATCCTAGTGCTCAGGAGGCTGAAAACAGAAGGATCTTTAGGAGTCTAATCTGTGTAATGAGACCCTGTAGACCCTGTACTAAATACATTAATAGTAATAATAATAATTCACAGTACAAGAGTACCAGTCTATTTGAAATTACTGTCAGCCTTCAGGAAACTGGCCAGACCTAAGCACCTGTAATTATTACTGGTTCTTAATCTTCAGTATCATGCCAGTTCTCAATAAACTTTAGATTCGGGTAAATGTTTTAAGGTGCTTTCCATCAAGTTAAGTTTTAATGTTTTATTTATCTGGAAACAAATTAAAACTTGCAAAATTTGCACAATGAGCTGCCTCTTTCAAAAGAACATTGATCACAACAGCCTGGTTTCAGTGGGAAATTGTAGCAACAGCTGCAAGACCCAAAAGCACGTTGGTGGTGCCCTATTCCCTCACCCTGGAGCTGGAGCATGCGGCCTCTAACAAGAAGGAAGTGGTAGTGAAGCTGGAACTTGCCCTGACTGCCTGTTTCGATTTTTTATTATGCCCTGTCTAGTGGGAAACCAGAAGTGACAGCACTTAAGCTCCACATAGCCTGCACCTTTGTCTTAGTTACTTTCTACTTGTTTCTGGGACAAATACCTTACACTCAAAATGAAGGAAGGAAAGGTTTATTTAGCTTACAGTTCAGTCCATATTCGGCTGGCCCAAGGCTGAGTGGAACAAGGCAGAGAGCATCCAGTTCATGGTGGCGGAACAGCAACAAAATGGTAGCAGAGGCAGACAATCAAACAGGGCAGCAGAGAGTAACAGCTCTAGTCTGTGTCTCTGTCTCTCCTTATATTACATTCAGGCTCTCTGCTTCAGCCTATCCACCTTAGGCTACACCCATAATCCCAGAAGTACTTAAAACACATAATCCCAGGGATCACGGATCAAGTCTCAAACTCTAGATCAGTACTAAAACACATAGTCCCAGTGACTCATGAGTCAAGTCTCAATCTATAGAAGTCCCTGCCCATGACTGCATCAGGCTTTGGGGGACAACTAGACATAAACCATAACAACTTTCTTTTATTTTCCCTTTACATTTTGCTTTCACACCGGTTACATACCTTTTCTCTGGTATCTCTAAACCCGCTATTTGTAAAGGTTTTATAGACATTGAATTAGTTCCCTATGAGACATCTGAAAAGTATGCAAGAGGCTGTACACAAGGTTAGTCCGATGAGGTGACTTCTGAGGTTCTTTCCTTCTCAGAGCCATGGGCCTGGAGGCCGTTCTGATTCTTGACTTCTAGGTTTGTTTTAACCCCAGTTTCTCCCAGGCTTGCATTTCCTCAAATATTATAAAGAGCAGAATTATGCAACGATAACTAAAACTCCTTTTGTCTTAGACAGTTGTTTCACTTTTGCTACTTATCTGTTCGTTTTGTGTTTTTCTTTCTTTTTTAAATGACTTCCTGTACCTGCACAGGGACAGAGGCGGGAGTTGGGGAAAAGAACCAAAGGTAACACCTGTATCAGTGCTGTCAGTCCCAGAGGAGCATGGACCAAATATCACAGATGTAGGATCAAGATAGAGATGTGATAGAAGGTATTTCCAAAGACAATCACCACAAGTGCCTCCCTCCCACCGTTCCCTCAGAATGGACTGTGACACTTTTCTCGCCAACACACAGGGAGTCTGTTCCTTTCTTCTGGGTGATGTTATGAAAGCCACTCAGCGTTCACATGGGACCTACAGTACCACATCAGCCATCTGACTGTCCCAACGCAACCCGGCTGTCAGGAGGCCCCACATACCCTGGCCAGGGACTCCCCAGGACAGGCTCTGGGCTACACAATGTGTGGATGAGCTGACAGCCACCAGCTGCCTCAGGCTCTGCTGTTATTGCTTCTGCCACCTCCTGCCAGAGAAGCTTGAGTCAGAACAACACTGCAAGCTTTGCCTGGATTCTAGACCCTGGGGAATCTACGAAACAGAAGATAGAAAGATTCCTGTTGACTTAAGCCACAAAGCTTTTGGAATGATTTGTTGCACAGCAGTAGACATCCAGAACACCATTTTTATCTTGAAATACTTGAACATCCAAACTGTGGGGGGAAATAGTAATTTGATGAGACCCTCATTTACATTTTTGACATAGTGTAATAGATTTCCATATAAATGTGGTTCATCAGCCAGCGATTTTAATTCTTCTCAGCTAATTTACTGAATTCCAAAGAATTGGTTTACAAAACCAATAAGGAATAGAACCGTAATGCATCTAAGCCAGGCAGATCTGACATACCCCTCCCAGTGTGTAGGGAAGAAATGTGCAGCTCTGGTGAACACAGCAATGTCCTATGCAGTTCCTTTCACACAGTTGTCCCAAGTTGGATTAGGTAGACTTGCCTCACCTTGCTCTAGAGGGCAGCTAATTTCTTGCAAGTCAGTCTCTTTGGTAATGGATGTTAGTAGTTTTTAGGAACTTCTTGGCATTAACTGTACTCTATTCAAGTGAGCTGTCATGTGCTTTGAGGAAGGTATGTATCTGTTAGCTTTGGCTATACAGCAAACCAACTCCACATTTAATGGCCTGTAATAATACCTGTTCTATGTATTTCATGATTCTGTGGGCCACTAAAGCTTCCCTTCTGATCTGGATTGGATCAGTATAGCTCCACTATGTCTTCTCAGATGTCGATGGTCAACTGGTGGTGACTGGGTGATCCAGGAGGATCTTCTTTATTTGCCTGGCAGCTCCCAGCCTGTTGGTCAACTTAACAAGATGATCACAAACTGTTGTCTTTTGTTTTCTCTCCTTAAAGTCTCTCATCTTCCAGCAGGCTAGACTGGCCAGGCCAGGCAATAGAGGAGTCCCAAGATTCTAGGGTGCAACAACAGAGCTCAAACCTCAACTTTCAAATCTTGGCTCACATCTCATTAAACAAAGCAAATCCCATGAATAAGCCCAGATTCAAAATGCAGGGCAGAGATGACACTTCTTGGTGAGAGATGTGACTTTTTTATCTTGCAGAGTTGCATTCAAAGGAGGCAGAAACTTGGGGCCATATCGGTAACTGCTCTGGGGAGCTGCCCATAGCCATACTGTAAACCTAGAACCAAAAATCTGAGAATGCTAACTTTCATTCACCCATCATGTTCTGCCAACATGACACAAGAAAGAACCAAGCCCACCACCATCCGTCACCTGTTCCAGCTCTCTAACAGTCTATCATTTCTCCGCAAAGGCCAGGACACTTAGTTCCAGACAGTTAGCTCAGAGGCATATAGCAAAATATTTTTTTTTAAGCACATAATGATAGTGATCCAACAGAACAGCTGGGAAATGCTCACAAAAGGACAAGTTGGTCAGAAACAAGATTAGGGAAAACATTTCAGCTCTGCGACTTTCGTGGAGCCCCAGGAAAAGAAACACTGAAGGAAAGGCTAGTTAACTTTCTCCCTCCTAATGAACACGATGAGGACAAATAGTCTGCTCACATGCACCCTCTCAGCAGCCTGGTTAATTTGTTAAGCCTAACTGGACACATAAAGAGATCCGCTTTATCTTCATTACACTGCATGAGAATGAATGGCAACCCCAGCATCATTTCTCTGGCCTGCTAGGGTTTGTCAAGGGCCCAGAAAGCTCTTAAAACCCCAGATGCTTTTAAAGCTGGCTGGAATAGGGTTTGTTCATCTCTTGGAACATACATCAGCTGTTCTACCTCCTACCAATACCATTTGCCCCTACCATGGGGTAAATGAAAATCTGCTTCCAAGTGCATGCAGTGAAGACAGACACACGTGTATATACACACACAGACATGCACACACATATGCACACTTCCCATACACACACATTGATAAATGAGCATGGCCTTTGCGATCGAATTTCTTAAGGCATCCAGTTCCACTTCCCTCACATTCTATTGGTTCCTAATGAAACACAAAACTGCAAACTTCCTCAGGGAAAGAACATCTTGACTGGTGAAGTTTCAATGTCATATTATAGATGAATATGTGGAGGAAAGTGTAATAGCCAAAATGCAATCATCACAAAGGCTATCAAGCCAGTACATAATTAAATGAATGAATGATTTGGGATCGAACTCAGGACCTAGTACTTGCCAGGCAGGCATTTGTGCTACTGAGCTATCTCCCCTACCCGAATGATTTTTTTTTGTATGTAAATTAAAAATTCACACTATGATGCTAGATATAACACCATGAAGAGAGAAAGAAGCCACATGGACAAGTACTCAGGCCTCCCAGCCAAAAGTGAGCACCAAAGCACCAGAAATGTGACTTGAGCCATCTTGATACCTCCAGATCCAGCTGAGATCTATAGCTTGTCTCCTGCCTCAGAAAGCCTACTGGAATCCCTCACCTCAGACACATGAACAAAGGGGATGGGGAGATAGCTCCAAGGCACAAGTGCCTGCCTGGCAAGTGCAAGGTCGTGAGTTTGAACCCCGGTCTCACAATAAATAGATAAATAAATAAAAATAAATAAATAAAATACTTATAGTCAATGAGTTATGCAGTGGCTACAAGGCAACAGAAATTTCATCCCACTCTTAATCTGCTTGAAGAAGTTAGTCCCTTAGATCAGAAAGCCTGCTGTGGGGCTCAGAAGATGCTTTCTGTCATTAGCACTGGATATAGAGCTTCTCTCTCAGAAAATTAAAACCAGACTGAAAACCTTGCTTTTCTGTAGGCTAGGACCATACCATTCAAATCCAAGGGTGTTATTAGTCCTTAAAACACTTCCAGTGGCCCTTGTGGAGTTTGTAAACATTTCTGGTTTCTTGAGAGCCGCCACAGGCTCTTTTGTCAGTTCTTAAGTCTTTTTCTGTTTTGCTGATCACCTTACATGTAGATTTTGACAAGTGGGTGTTGAGAGAAAAATAAAATAGATATGACGTTTGATCTCCTATTCGGTATGCTCTGTAACTAAATGCCTGCTGGTTATCAATGGGAGCAACCAGGCAGCAGGACTCTGAATCCTAATCATTTTCTAATATCTTTATCTACATTCCGAATGTGATCAATTCCGCATTGTGAGTCAGTGTCCAAGGACCCAGGAGAACTTTCCATCAGCTTAAGCATGTCTCCTCAGTACCAGGCGATCAACAAATTACTTGCCTGAATGCATTTTATGGTCACCTAATATACCAGCCAATAAAAATCTGAATTGGGAAAATATTCCTTTTCATTATCAGAAATGAATTACCTCGCGGGGCCAGAGATACACAAATGTAGAGTGCCCTTCCATTAAGTAAAAGCCTTTTTTCAGTCAGATTTGACTAATGTAGAAGACAAAAACAAAATAACTATGTTTGAGATCGCCTAGGATTAACATTATGTTTGTTTTACTGATCGCATTGTTGTTTTTCATTTGTCTTTTTTTCATGCATTTAGTACAGGGCCTACAGGATCTCACCATGTAGACGAGACTCATAGTGATCCTCCTGTTTTCATCCTCCCAAGTACTGGGGATACAGGCGCATGCCACCATGCCCAGTCTCAATCACCTCTCAATACACCCCAGGGGTGGGACCTGCATGGCACCCTGGAGATCAAATCCCGTCCCTGCTCCTGCCTAAGCAGGCACTTAAGTCCACTGAGCTATCTGATTGTCCCTCATTTTTCCATCATTAAAAACATCACAATTTCTACAGTAGTGATGGTGAACCATCAGGATAGTATGTGTTATGGTTTGTGTTTACTTGTGCCTCCGTAGCTTCACATAGTCATTGAGGCACAGTTCTACAATGTGTGATTAGTTCGTGACCCTAGACTGGGATGATGGGTGTGAATGCTACACCCAGCCAGGAGGTGGTAACCTGAAGGTAACATAAGAGAGACAGAGAGACAGACTTGCTCTCTATTGCCATTGTCACAGTTACCCCTGCCCATTTTGCTTTCTGCTCTTTGCCACGGCCATGAACTGCTGCTCTCTGCCATGTGCCACTCTGCCTTGGAGCCAGCCACGTATGGACTGAAACCTCTAGTAACTGTGAGCTAAGTAAACCTTGCTTCCCTTCATTTTAAGTGTTGGGTATTTGTCCCTGCAATAAAGAAGAGTAACTGAGACAGTATGAAATGTAAGTCCTAAATTAAAATATTTGTGCCAAGCCCAGAAGGGAAAAAACTACTGCAGAAGGAGATGAGATGTTCATAATGGAGAAAATTAGCCCATTTGCTCCCCCTGGGACCTAGAATGCTATAAAACAGCACATTGTATAAATAAATATATGCAAAAATATCAACATCTGTGTTCTTCATAAAAAAGTAGTAAAGTTATACTTCGAGGTACGAGTAACAGCAGATCCATACGACTTTGAAAGCTCATGTATCATTCTTAACTTTTAAACAAAATTTATTACATTATGATTAAAGTCTGGCTACCTACAAATGATGATCTGATTTTCTCATTTTTGGAAAAGCCTGAATCTCTTGCCATTGCTCTTTTTTTAGCATCTGGCATATAGTGGGCAACTCAGGAAGTGTGTGCAACTCAGCACACATAACTTGCTAATGCTGGAACAAGATGGTGTGTGCTTTAGTCAGCTTCCCGCTGCTGCAACAAAATAGCTCAGAATAGGTTATTGATAAACACTAGTTTATAGCCAAAGATATTTCAAGCATAACCAGCAATGCTGGAGGTAGCATACTGGTCCATTTCACATTATTCTACAAAGCCAATGTTAAGAAAAAAAGAAAGCCTAGTACTAAATGCAGGCATGCACACCAATGGAATCAAACTGGAGGCACAGAAACAATGCTGTCTGGAAGAAAAGAACAGACAGCCTTTGTAATAGATGGTGCTGGGAATGCTAGATATGCACATGCAGAAGTTTGAAAATAGATCCTTGTATTTCATACTATCTTAAAATCAGGTCAAAATGGATCAAAGGTTTCAACGTAGCCTGGAGACCTTGCAAACCCTGGAAGAAAATACAGAGAAAACACTTGAAGGTCCAGACAAAACTTCCTGACTAGGAATCCGATAGCACCAGAAATAGTATTAAGAACCCACAAATGTGACTAGATCAATTCGAAAAGCTTCTGCATGGAAGAGGAAACTGTCTACTGAGTGAAGAGACAACCTACAGAGTGGGAGAAAATGTTTGCTCAGTGGTCTTCTGATAAAAGGTTAACATCTAGAATACATAAAGAACTCAGAAACCTCAACCCAAGGATAAACAGAGAATTCTCAGAGAAATAACACAAATGACCAATAAGTACATGAAAAAAAAAATTCAATATCCTTAGCCATTAGAGAAATGCAGGCCAGAACTACACTGAGATTCCAGCTCCCTCCAGACGGAACGTTTATCACCAAGAACACGAACAACAATGAATGTGGGCAGTGGTATGCAGGAAGGAGCTCTCTTGCATTCTTGATGGGAATGTGAATTCATACAACTGTGGAAATTAGTACAAGGAGACCTCAAAAACTAAAAACAGAAATTCTGCCCACCTATACCATCCCTTGATATAATCCCTAAAGAATTAAAGTCAGCATATCATAGTGAGCCACGCATAGCTAGGATTATGGTGGCACAGTTTACATTACCTGACTATAGAAACTATCTAGACATGCATTAACAGATGAATACATAAAGGAAATGTGGTATTGACTATAAAATGCAGTACTAGTTAGCTATAAAAAGAACAAAATCTTGTCATTTGTAGGAAGATGAATAGAATGGGAGACTGTGTTGCTGAGGGAAATAAGCAAAGATCAGAAAGTTTAAGATCGCACACTTTCTCTTATATAAGAAGTTCAAAATTAAGTAATATAAAAACAAAACAAAGGAGAGAAGACAGAAAACTAGCAAGTGGTCTTCTAGTGATGCAGAGAGGTATCTGAAAGAGGACGCAGGAACAAAAAAGGAAGTATATAATATGAAAAAGACCAAAATATGTTATATGTGTGTACCAATATACTATCACACATCTCAATATCCACATATAATAATTTTTTAAACAAAAATGGAGAGAAAATTCAAAACATGAAAAATGCTTGACTTGCAGTTCTGGATCCTAGAAGGTACAAGGACACGGTGTGGGCACCTGTCTGGCATCTGGTGAAGGCATGGGACAGCAGGACATGGTGGCGGGCATCACTGGGAGACCAACCAAACAAGCTGTCTCTGATCTCTCTGCCTCTTCTGGGAAAGCTACGTGTGCTACCACGGAGCCCCACACTCATAAATTCACCTAACCCTAAATGCTCCACTGCCAAGTTCCATCAACAAATGAACTTGGTGGGCTGGTAAGATAGCTCAGTGGTCTAAAGCACCTGCTTAGGCAACCAAAAGGACTTGGTTCGATCCCCAGCACCACATCCTATGCCAGCCCCACCCTCAAGGCAGGCTGAGCCAACCATAACATAAATAAATAATGAAGTTTATTTTAAAAAAAATAGCAAGCAAAAAAGAAAATGAACTTGGGGATTAAGTTTCCAATATATGATCTTTTGGGAGCACTCACTCAGACCACAAGAGAATGAGACCCCATAAAGGGAGTCAAAAGTAATCAGTAGTATTTAATACAGTAAGGAAAAAGGGAACCCCAGCAGAAACAACCAGGAGAGAAGCATGAGCGGGACAAATAGGAAGCTATATGCTCTGATGTTTGGGAGCCCCTACCCTGCAGGGGAGCAGAAATAAAACCAGGCTGGAGCCACAAGCCAGGTCTCAGAAACTGTAGAGTTGGGCCTTCAGTGCTTGCTTTGGAAGCACTGAGAGCTTTTAAGCAAAGAGGTATCTTGGTCAGATGTATAGAGCATCCAGCCTTCAGAATAGAGATGACTACACAGAGGCACAGTTCTAACAAAGGAGACCACCTGGGAGACCATG
The DNA here is from genome assembly GCA_004027025.1 of Myocastor coypus. Taxonomy (NCBI): domain Eukaryota; kingdom Metazoa; phylum Chordata; class Mammalia; order Rodentia; family Myocastoridae; genus Myocastor; species Myocastor coypus. Next base: position 20,059 of record PVJA010017066.1, on the reverse strand, counting down.
AATTGTGGCAACTCGATGCTCTTTCTCTCTTCTGCAGGTGCACAGCGCAGATGGGCACTGGCACTACGTCCACCTGTAGGCCACCTGAGACCACAGACAAGGCCAAGCACAGCAGCTCAGTTCCTCTTATCTTACGGCTTCTCAAGTCCTGGACGCTGTGTTTAGGCAGGAACTGCTCCAGAGGACAGTGTGCCCTTCACTCTCCCCTGCTCCCTGCGCACTCCCCAGGAGGAGGATGACAGGGTGTACAAAGGGAATGAGGTGTCACGATCCCTCCGCTCACTGCCACATTTCTGAAGACAGTGCTCCCTCTGGGCTCAGAGTCTATCTGGGTTTCAGCCAGCACTGGGAGGACAAATTCTACAAGGCTACATTTGCCAAAAAAAATTGCTCTCTACCAACTGGGAGTAAGAAAAATGGCCATTTCATTCCCTGATTGTAAGCCCCAGAAAAGGATCCAAAGCTGCAGGCATTCAGGTTCACAGACCTTCCCCCACCAAAGCGCAGCGCGGGTCCAGTTGAATGCCAGCCATTATTTTCAAAGTGTTTGCACTGTAGGTTTTGTACTATTGTGTAAACATCATACACTGCTTACCTAACATGGAGCCCTCCTTGGTCTATGCAAATAATGGAAAGTTACAAAGAAAAATATATATATATATATATTCACAGAGTTGAAATTCCTCAGAGTGGATGAGATTCATGTTCACGGCGGTCATCAGAGTCCAGTATGCTGCTCTTCACGGGAGAGGGAAGCTAAGCGGTTTGCTAGCCCTGGACAAAGCCCAGACAGGAGAATAGACTTGCTTAGTAAGAAGAGGGGCTTAATTTGAATGGAAAGAAAAAGTGCTCACAGGAAATGTTATTAGGAGCTGCCGTGGATTATAGAGATAAAAAATCTTCAGATGCATTCTTCAGCAAATGCTTCTTGGACTTTCTGTGAGAGATGTAGTGCTCTGTGCTCAGAGGATTTGTTGGTGAATAAAACAAAGACCCCTGGCCAAGGGGGGCTTCAGAGTCCAGCATGGAGCTTTAGTGAAGCAAAATCAAGGTGGATTGGGAGCACTGGGAGCTGTCAAGTGCCTGAAACTCAAGTAGGTAAGGTAGAGTGTGGGGTGGATATAATATATATATATATAGTAGGTATGGGGTAGTAAGGGTAGGGGCAGAGTGGGGGAAGCGGTTACGGTTAGGCACAGTACTGAGGATGGCTATGCTGTCCCTCTCAGAGACCCCAGGGCATGAGGAAAGAGTTTGACTAAACTTTAAGGCAAAACAGTACCATGAGGCTGGAGGAGATAATTTATTGGTCACTTTTCCACTGCTAGAACAAAATACCTGACACCTACAATTTAGAGGAAAAGAAGCTTATTTGGCTTACAGTTGGCACGGAGTTCAGTTCAAAGTCATCTGACACCAAGGAAGAAATGCATGGTGGGATTCAGGAGAAGGGCAGCTCATTGCATGGCATCCAGAAAGCAAGGAGACAGGGATATGTGTTGCAGGTCACACCCACGCACCCATCCACCTCCGACAAGCAGGCCCTGCTTCCCAACAGCTCATAGCCTGATGGACGCATCCATGGAGCCGACCGCCTGGACCTGGCTCCAGGAGAGATGGCTGACAAGTTTGCTCTGGGGATCATCAGTATGTGTTCTGTGTGACCTCGGGTCAGCTGAGACCTGCGTGGGGTGAATGAGATGGCACAACCTGGGCAAAGAGCAGACGTGGCCTTCTCCTAGCGCCCTGTGTCCTGATCAGTGAACTCGAACTGCTCACTGCATGCTGTATGGCTGCGCTCTCATAGTCTTGGAACAGAGCCTGATGCATTCCTCAGACTCCTTGAGAAATACAGCCTTCAAGTCCTGGTCTCCTGTTTGATTCAGAACTCTGGGCTCGGATTTTTCCATGGTGTTTGACAGCTGAATCACTCAGGTCCTCAGAGAGTTTGAAGGGAGGGCAGATCTCTGCAAGGGCAGCTTTTCCACATCCCTGCTAATCTGCCCTGTGAGTGATTGGATTAAACTTTCCTGACATCCAAGGTCTCAAAACAGAAGCTTGGTTTTAGGGACACAGTGGATAACAGAAGCACAGTACGTGCTGTCATTTTTCCAACTGCTAATCCTTGGTCCTCAGGGTGATTTATAGCCAGCGCTTCCTGCTTCATGGTCCCTTGGAAACACAAGCAGTCACCCCACAAGTTTGAAATCTTCAAATGACCCCAGCAGCCTGAATTCCCCTGAAAGCAGAGTTGTTTGTACTTTGTGTGAACCACAGAGCATGTCAGTCTCCCCTGGTGTCTCCAAGGGTGGTCAAGGAGCAATCACGTCTACCACAGCCTCCCCCCCCCCACGTGGCTGGGCAATTCTGTGGTTTTCATCTCCCACGGATTTGTTTGATTTTTTAGTCAACTAGTTAGTCAGTTAGTTAGGTTTTTACTACTGAGCACAAAGTCCATTCATGCTAGGCAAGTGCCCTGCCACTGATCCATATTGCCATCCCTGCTCTCGGAGCTGAGAGACGTGCCAGGTGAGTCAGTAATTCTACTGTCCACAATTATAAAGCTTCCTCTGTTCTTCATGAATTCCCAGTAGGGACTTCCTGGGTGCCATGATTTTCATCTCACATACGTTCACCCACTAGGAGGTACCAAGGCATCTGTAGTGGTTGACATGTCATGACGGTTTGAGAAGTCTAGAAGTTAATTGACTCAGCAGAGAGCCAGTGTTACTCGGTAAACATCCTCATCCTGTGCAAAAGGAGGGCACAGACATTGTGTGAATTCTACACCCTCACACTGGGGTAGCCTGCTTATAATGTAAGGGAAGGAGAGAGGTGGCTTTGGCTGCCCCTCCCCTTGTTTTTTGCTGTTTTCTGCTGCCAAAAACTGCTGCCCTCTGCTGTGTGCCACTCTGCCTTAGAGCCAGCTGAGTACGGACTGAAACCTCCACTAACTATGAACTAAATAAACCTTTCCTTCTTTATTTTGAGGCAATGGGTATTTTATCTCAACAATAAGAAAAAATATATCTGAAATAGCATCCCACCCCAGGATACTTTTGAAGAGTGTTTGAGAGTAACAAGGATGAGCTCACAAGATAGCTTAGTGACCTAGCACCTGTACAGGGACCAGGATTTATTCCCTGGCACCATAGGCCATGCCAGCCACTGAGACCAAGCATAGTGGCCCATGCCTATAATCTCAGTGCTGTGGAGGCTGAAAATGAGAGAGTCATTACAAGTCTGAGCTGCAGACCAAATTTCTTAAAAAAAATAAAGTAAAAAAGTGTAACAAGGACACACTCCCATGTGAAACAACCATGTAACTTCCAATAACAGTAGATACCAAAGATGGCACAAAGAGTACACGGATTAGGTCAGTGAGATGGCCTCAGCAGTCTAAAACACCTACTTCAGCAAGCTTAGGCAACCACAGGGACTGTGGTTCGATCCCTGGTACCACATGCTGTGCCAGCCCCACCCCCAGGGCAGACTGAGCTGGCCAAAATATAAATAATAATAATAATAATAATAATAATAATAATAATAATAATACAAAGATGAAGAGACTATTTTATCTCTGTACAATGTGATGTTCAGAGTCACAGGGATGGATAAAATAGGGCAGAGGTTGGAAAACCTTTGCTGGAAAGAGACAGTGAACAAATTTTGTAGATAATGTGGCACAGAAGGTCTCCATCAAAACTATCCTACCTACCCTGTCATTAGCAATGAAAGCAGCCATGGACAATAACTGAACATATTGGTGTGCCTGTGTTCCTGTAGGAGTCTGTTAACAAAAACAGTCAGTGAGCATCCTGTGGCTGGCAAAGAGTAGTTGTCCAAGTCATAGCTTGATGAAGCACTAAGAGATAGAGTAGGCTTGAAAAGGAAGCAAATCTCCTAGTAACAGCAGAACTTAGAAACTAGCATACAGATGAAGTGGGAGCCAGATCAAGTGGACTGAAGAGTCATGTATACATGCATGTACAAACATATGTGTAAAGAATGGGATATACTGAATGGGTTCCCACTAAAAAGACAGTTCTGGATAAAATAATGCATCTTTGACGAGGGTTTAGAGGAAGAATCCTCAGAAGAACACAGCAAGAGTCAAAAGAGAAGCCCTTTGTGTGTCCATCAACCAAGACAGACACTGAGCACTCCGTTTGTGTGAAGGGGCCTAGGGGAGGAAAATGAAGCCTTAGTCCAAGCCAGGGAAGGTAGCACACCATGTCCCCTGCCATGCTGATTACAAGCCAGCTGACCTGTTGTAGGTGTTCCACCCCAGAGAGGACTGGAGACCCAGCTCCTCCTCATAGGATGGCTTTATCCCAGAACATTCAGTCCTGCAGCGAGAGCTGAACTCGCAAGGAAAGGGACAGGAAGACTACAGGCCATATCTGACCTCTCCTCTGGATAGGCTGGGTCTACAGCAGAATCTTTGTTTCTAAGTTTCTAACAGCCCTGGGACATGAGTGTGTGTGTGTGTGTGTGTGTGTGTGTGTGTGTGTGTGTGTGTGTGTGTGTGTCTGTGTGTTCTATAGTTAATGTAAGCATGTGTTCATATGTGCATGTGTGGGAGCATGCTGATTCAGGGCTCTCTCACACACATTCCAACTACATAGCCAAGTTTGCCCACTGAAACCAAAGCCTCTTGCCACTCAAACCAAGACCAACTCGTAAATCTGAATCCTACCACCTCCCACTGCTGACAGGAGCTACCTTCTGCTCTGAAACAGTTCACTGATCTGTGAGCAGAGAACACAGTTTTATCTTCAGTTAACAGATTCCAAAGCCTTGGTCAAGGGTCAGTAGCTCAGGAAGTAACTGTAGGTTGTCCAGTGAGTGTAGCCCCTTCCCCCATCCCAGGGTGGATCCACTAGAGGTCAGGAATGCCCCTGTTTTCACAGAAGTCTTAAGAGGTAATTTGGCATACATGGTTCAAGTTAATAGAGCCACCATTACCAGGAAGAAAGAGGTACAAATCTTTCGTGGAACAAATTCATCTTCAATCCTCACAGATCAAGTTCCAGAAAAAAAAAAAAAAAAAACCAAAAAAAAACTAGAAGCTCAAAGACAAGCTATCATTGGCAACAACAGCAAAGCAGAGATAGAACCCCAAATTCATTGGCTATCCCACCATTTAAAATTAGCCTGCTCAAGAGTCTTCATGTTCAACTAATATAAGAACTCTAAATTTTTTTCTTTCCTTACCAATGTCAATTGGAAGGTGTGTCATGCCCACAGCCTGTGCTCTGTATAACTATTGCGAGGACAATATGCAGTGTGTCAACTGTTAAAAAAAGAAAAACAAAAAGTAATGTTTATTGAAAAAAAAAAAAAAAAGAGTCTTCATGCTTAAAGAAATAAAACAAATCTGAACATACAAAAAATAAATTAGATGCTGTAGGGAATTTCCACAAACCATGCAGTCAGTGGGGTCCTGAGAGAGAGCAACAGGACAATAAGGAAAGGCAAGACACATACTAAAAGGAAAGCTGGGACCAGGTTAGACCGAGCCTCTCTGAGGGAGGGGCAGCAACAGCTGAGCATGGCCTGCATCTTTATTCATACACAGTAGAAAGAGATGAAGTGCATGATGGAGGCCAACATGCAAAGTCTCCATGTTTTACTGAGAACACTGAAAAGGAAACATTCTCAGAGCTCTCAGTGCTGTAGTCCACAGAGAGGAGCACCAAGGGCAGACACTAGCTGGACTGACCTGGCTCTAAGCCCCACAACTTGTTTCCATACTCAGCTCTGATGCTCTGTGTTCTTGGGACTGGCCTTGCTCTAGCCCTGGAGGTTCAGTCAATCACCATCTCAGCTGCTCCCTGCAGGAATGACCAAAATGATTCCAAAAAAGAACTAAATATATACTAATTGAAAAACTTAAATGAATTACACAAAAGATTTGACACATCTGAAAAAAAAAGATGGTGTCTTTGTTAATTTTCTCGTTGCTAACACAAAAATAGTCAACACAAAAAGTTAAAGCGGAAAAGGCTTATTTAGCCCACTGTTTGTACACATTTCAGTCCATAATCAGCGGGCTCCAAGACAGGGTGGCACATAGCAAACAGGCAACAGCTCATATCTAGAGGAGGTGGCAAAAGCAACAAGGGAGAGAGAGGGAAGGGAGAAGCCTCTTTTGGTCCCTTAAAATGTGTGCAGGATAGCCATCATAGGGCAGGTGTAGCACTTACACCCTTAATCCCAGCATTGGACCATGAACCAGTCACAAACTCTAGAGTTAGCCGCCTCTGAAAAACATGAAGCATGAAGCTGGAGCAGGGGACATCCAGACAGAAACCATAACAGCAAGTAAAGAATATGGCTTGCTACAGCCCATTATGTAGTGAGAATGTGCAGAGACAGACCAAAGGAAGGAAGAGCACAAGGAGCCAACAGAGGCAGCCCAGACTCAGTCATTGTCTCCCACTCGGCCCAGACTGACAGATACTCTGCTTTGATTTATTGTCTCAGTTTCAATGTGAACCTAGAAATATGACTTTTTCAGCAACAATCCTGATTTGTTAAAGATTGGAAACTAATTAAACGGACACAAACAGGTCCACAAGGTTAGCAGCCCCTTTGAGACTTCAGCTTAGAGAACCACTGGCAGTAGGGTTCAGAATCCAGATGCAGACCAAGGTCAGCATGGCAGAAGGCAGAGGGTCATGCCAGGCAGGGCAGAGCACAGAAGATGACCATTTTAGCATGGACACTGGGGTAGGGGTGTCTCCTCTGAGATAGGAAAGACAGGGGTACACATGGTGGTGGGTGTGTTTGGTGTATGCTCACATGTTTGTAGACTCCCTGCCTTCCTGTAGACAGACTACTCTTGGTCTATGGCCAATAACATTCAAGTCAAGAAATTTCTGTACAACTCAACCAAACTTTGATGAAAAGGCCCCAGCGCAGAAAACATAATGTACATAAAACACTGGGACACTGGGCAGGTGTTACCCAGCTCTCAGAAAAGCAGAAATGCAAGGGCTGGCAAGATAGTTCAGCAAACTTAGCACTTGCTTAGGTAAGCACAGGGGCCAGGGTTCCATCCCTGGCACCCCATGCTGCACTGGTCCTGCCCCCAGGCTTGCCAAGCTGGCGATGGAGTTTGCGTGTAATGGCACATGACTATAAACACCTGTAACGCCAGTACTAGAAAGACTGAAAACGGGAGGATCACTATAAGTCCGAGCTGCATAGTGAGACCCTGCCCCCCCCACAAAAAAAAAAAAAAATCAGAAGTGACAAAACTTTTGGTAATTTATTTTATTTTGCAGCCAGGCCCACTGGCAGAATTTAAATGAATAGGCTTTATCCCAAATATCAGCTAAAGGGTTAGTAAGTATCTGAATAATGTAGCAATGAAGCAGATTTCTGAGGCAAATTTCTGAAGGAAGGTCTGTGTTTAGGAATCCAGGAATCAAGCGAATAACAAGGTAAGAATGAAGATCTGGAAGATGGGAGGAGGGAGGGCGCAGCAACACTTCCATGCTCGGGAGGAACTGAACAACGGCAAAATAGATTCTGAGCCTTAAGTTTAAATTTAAGGAACTTCCAGACAGCTGGGCGTGACAGGAGAGGTGCGGGTCCCAACCCACCTCACTGTGCCACAGGCGAGAGTGGACCTGCGCTGACCCAGCCTCCTCACCTCCTTCCTTCTGCCTGGAGAGCTGGCCAAGCCCCTGTGTGCGGCCCAGCCACGGTGACTTCCGTGCAGCCCACGCAGCCCGCAGCTGGGCACTGAGCTTTGGTGCCCATTCTCAGCAGCTGCCGACCTCTCCTTGCTGCTGTTTCCAAGAACCAACGCTCCAGGGAACACGGCCAAGCACTGGGCAGCAGCCTTGATCTCAGGCTGGGAGTGCATATTTGATCAGGCTCTATGTAAATTCCAGCCACCAATGGAGGGAATATTTTCCTTTGCTTTGAAAATACAGTTTGTCCCTCTGTATTTGTGCTTCTACAAGCAGCAAAGCCTTCGTTTATTGTTTTCAATCACCATTTTATATCCAAACTTCCCCATTCTTAATCCTTCCTAGAAAAACGACTTCTCTCCCAGCAAAGATAGTCTTTTATAAAAGAGAAAAAATAATAATTGCCTTTTTTTGTATCTTGTGTTCTATATGTGAACCAATTTCAAGAGCATTGCTAAGCCCAAATCTAATCCATGTCATTTTTTTTTTTTTTAAATACCATCCTGGCTGCAGTATTCAATCACATTTTGCTTTCACAATTATTAAGCAGCATTCATCACAATGTGAATATACCTAAGTAGTTCTGTTAACGCATTTAAACAGTGTGTAATATGGGAGTTGTTTCAGTTTATTCTCTCAATCACATTAAAATAAGAATATAGCTGTCTTCTCCACGCCTTAAGCCTTGTTACTTGATTGTCCACAGAATACTTCTTTTCTTAAAATTTTATTTTAAAGAGGAAACAGACAAAAGCAAATGATAAGAACAAAGAAAAAGCAAACCAACATAAATCAGTGAAAATGGTACAGAATTTCAAAACAAGAATAGGACATTAACAATGGTTGTTATATTACATATTGTTATCATCAAATTTGTTGCTCGGATCACCAGATACAGGCATGCAAGACTGATCAAACAATTAAACATTAACTCTTCCTTTCATTAAACCTTAATTTTTTCCTTCTTTTGATTTTTAATTTATTTTAAGGAGAAATAATAGATAAGACATGGGAAACAAAACACATTTTAAAAAACAAGATGAAAGGTATTTGACAGTGGTTGTTATATTGGACATTGCTGTCTTCAGTGTAATTGCTCAGATTATAAATACTAGCATAAAAAAATGGTCAAAGTAAAAATTTTCAACATTAACTGCCACTTTTAAGAAAACTCAGAAATTAGTAGTGCAATCATCTTAGCTACCCTGTGTAAACACTTGCATGACATTTTCTCCTTCCTTTTCTTCCTACCTTTTCTTTCTCTTATCTCAATTGTTTATTTCTCATGTTCTGTTTTACTATATCTCTTATACCTTTCAGATTTTATTCATTCTTTCAGGCTCTTATACTAGGGAGACATTAAAGCAGTTAGTTTTATGCACCTAATTTATTTCACTTATGAATATAACCTCTAGTCACATCCATTTACCTCTAAAGGCCTCAAATTTGTCCTTCTTTATAGCTGAGAAATACTCCATTGTATAAAAATACCAGAACTTTTTATCCATTCATCAGGTGGTGAGCATCTTGGTTGTCTCCAAGATTTGGCTATGACAAATTGTGGTGCTATAAATATGGGTGCATATATAACACTGTGATATGACATTTCAGGGTTTTTTTTTTTTAACACCCAAAAGGGGAATAGCCACATTGAATGGGACTTCTAATCCTACTTTTGTTGAGGAGTCTCCACACTGAATTCCACAGTGCTTGTACCAGTCTATGTTCCTACCAACATTTGAGAAGAGTTCCCTTTTCCTCACAGCCTCTCCAGCATTTGTTATTAGTTGATTTCTTTATGACGACCTTTACTTCTGGAGCAAGGCTTCTGCAGTCAGTGTTGCTTTAATTTGCATTTCTCAAATGACCAGTGTTCACAGGACACTTCTTGAGATGTGTGTGTGTGTGTGTGTGTGTGTGTGTGTGTGTGTGTGCGTGTATATGCGTGCATAGACAGATCCTATGTGATAATCTTGTTTAAAGTGAAGACCCTGGTCTAGTCAATCTAGGATAAAACAAACATTCTGAATTTCTAATAAGCTCCAAAGAGGCCCATACTGCTGGCCCAAGGCCCACATTTGGAGAAGCAGATCCCAAAGCAGCATTCCTCATCCTGGGCTCACTTGCCCAAGGAGCTACAAAAGCACAGCTGTCTAGGTCCATCCCAGAGGTTACAGTTTAACTGATCTAGTTGGTGAACTGATTGCTCAAAGCTCACAAAGCACTCCAAAGGACCCCAAAATGGAGGTTAAGTGTCCATGAGTGATTCAGGGTAAGATCTAGCTGTAAGATGGTTCACATCTGCACTAGGCATTCCTGTAGGGCTGTATCCATAGCTGTGACATCTGAGCACCTTGAGAAACTGTGCATATGGTCATAAAATCACAAGGTTGCCAGCACAGCCATCCATCTATGTGCTTAAAATCAAGGTGACCCAGTGTCATAATCATTAGATTCCCTTTCCCACCTAGCTTGGGACCAGCACATTTAGTCCATGGCTCTCATGGTCATAAGATGAGAGTCCCATGTGAGAGTCTCTGGAGCCTTGTGTCTTTGATCTCATTTACATGTCTCATACACAAACTCTTCAAGGAAGATATAATGCAAAGTTTCTGTGTTTTCCAGATAGGCAGGCTGAGGCCAAAGTAGATTGAGTCAGAGGGTGATAAGGGATGAGTCTAGGACTGTTTCTTGGAAAGAAGCAGCTGTCTAACCCACTACGCAGAAGAACACAAATACAGTAAGCGCTTTGCAAAACCTGAAGAATTTAAGTTCCCAAGGATTTCATGGGCAGCAACAGATTCTCGCAGAGCCCCACGCTATCCTCTTTACATATCGTCACAAAATCACAATGAAGGCAGACACTATCTAAGACCACCAGGGTTCCAACATTTATTGAAAGGCAGATATATACAACAGGAGAACGGCACTGAGGTAAACATATTTTGCTGAGAACACAGACTGAGATAGATGTTAGTAGCAGAGCACTCACTAGGCAAAGTAAGGTTTCTAGTCCCTTGGTTTGGAATTGGGCATAGTAACACACCTTCACTGAATCACTTTAGGAAACCTTAATCTATAGCTATAACTCATTACCTTATAAAAAATTTCATAATACAGTGGAATGTCAAGCTATCAGTTCTTCCATTTATTTTCATCTCTTGTCTATGATCTCTAGTGCATAATCCATTAATACTGTTGAGCAATGGGATGACCTCATAAACACCAAATAATCACTCCAGGGTCTGGATTCTTTTGTATAAAAAATGATCCAGGGCTCAACATCATGGCAGGCTACTCCTGCACACAGCCTATGCTGCTACTGATATGGATGCTAATGAGACCAACCACTGCAAAAGGATGGCTTCCACACAGAGCCTAGGTGCTGGGCTCCATGGGAGGGCCAACCCCAGCCAGTCACCACCTGTGAGTGAGCATGGATTAGAATCGCAACTTCACAGTGACTGTCAGCTTCCACTCAGACATCAGCAAATCCATTCTGAGACTTGAAAAGAAGATTCTAATGTGTATTCAAATGTTCCAGAAATATTGCTATTGTTCTTCCAGGTCCCTCTCTATGACCGGGAGCCACTAAGAACTGCTGGTCTGCAATGCTACCCGCAAAGCATTGCAAAGCAGAGGATCCCTAAGAGCTTCTTGGGTTCTAGTATGATTTGATATTGAATGTCTTTATCTAGAACCCAGGCACCTGTGAGCCAATTGGATACAAAGCAAATTTGAGGCTCCGCCACCACATGCATCACAAAACCTTCTCTCTTCCTGTGTTGCCTAAGACACTTCCCAGAGTATTTTCTTACTATGAGCCTTATCAACAAGATTCCAAGCAAGTAAAGGCCAGCTGGGCACTCCCACCAGCTCCACCAGGCAAGTGAGACCTCCCGAACATGCTCAAAGATCAGAAAAGGCAGAAAGGTGTTCTTCCAGAGACCCAGGGGATAAATGGGAAAAAAATGAGTTTTACTTAATGTGCCCCTTTTTAAGTCACTGAGGCCAAATTTTTGAGAACAAAAGGAATCTGTCACATGTTCTTGTGGGAGTTGATGCTGGAATCTGAACCAATGTGGAAAATGGGAAAACCCAAATCAAATTACTATGCAAGTAAATAAACTAAAAGTGAAGGCATTCCCAGATGTTTTTGACAAGGAGTAAATGGGCTACTAAATCATACATTTTATAAATAAATTAGCAAAGCACATTATGTAACACTGATATTAACGACACACACCAGATTGCCAAGGTTCTTAATCAAATCTTTTCAATCCAGGCGTTATATTGTGAAAGGGTCACTTCTTACAGACAGCTCATGACACTAAGCAAATCTCTCCAAAGACGTTTCTGCCATCACCAAATGTTTTCCTTCTGATCTATCTCCAGGCCTGACATTTTTGAAAATTAAACTGGATTGCATTATCCATGATGGCTTAAATTCAATTATCCAAATAACTAAGCAGCCAGCTCCATGACTAAATTATCCACCTGCTGCCTGAACTTTTGGGGGTTGATGATGTACTGGTCTCAATTCTATTTTGGAAAGTGGAAGCCGATCAGAATCGTGCTTGAAAAAGAACGTAGGAACTGTCTTTCTTTTTAAAAAATTACTTCAGGGATACAAAGCCAGATTCTTATTGTGAAAGATTCAGGCAATATAGAAATGGTCAGGGGCAGAAGCTAGATGGTCTTCTCCATTTTTCCTTCCCTACTTTCTTCCCAGTGTTCTATCAGTCTGCTTTCTTGGCTATTTATTTAGATTTCTGACATTTACATTTATAATCTCAAATAATGCCTGAATAGGCATCTCCACCTCTGTATACATCTCCAGTTCATAGGGAAGTTATACTTATATTTATGAAGACGTTGCCATTTTGCTTTCCCATATAAGGATTTATAGGTTTATGTTCTCTGTTACAATGTACAAAAGTACATATCCCTTCATACTCATTAATACTTCATGTTAAACTTTAGATTATGCATCTTTCAATTTTTGGCTTATGATAGATACATACTGTGGTGGTTGATACAATGTGTCAGCTTGGCTGAATGACTCCCTGTTGGTGGGAGCCCTGCTCTGGGGTACAATTGGTTCCTCCCTGGAGCGTGACCAGGGCCCGCCTAGGATATGATTGGCTTTCTCCCTAGTGCGGGATCAAGGGCCCATCCTGAGGTATGACTGGTTCTACCCTAGGGCACAATGAGCCCACGTCAGAATGACTGAGCACAAAGAGACTTTTTAAAGGGCTGAAGGAGTAGTCAACACTTCACTTCGTTGGCAAAGCTTCAGTCTCCATTCGGCCTGGACTTCATCATCTGGCTTGCAGTGCAGACTCTTCAGCCTCCAGCTTGGATCTTTCATCATCCATCGCAGACTCTTCAGCTTCCATTACAGACACTTCACTCTTCCATTGCAGACCCACCAACCAATGGATAGAGACTTACATGGAGCGCTGCAGTGAAGTCCAGACCTCAGGATTGAATTCTTCAGTCCAGAGTATGCAGATACTCTCTGCACTCTTTCTCATCTGACTCTGTGACTTACTATTGTAAGCCAACCTTATAATTCCTTATAGACTGTATATTTTGTGTTAATATCCATTCCTTATATTATATCTGTTCTGTTCCTCTAAGTAAAACCCTGACCAATACAGATACGTAGGTCGAACCTTCATTATTTGTACTTCTATTTTTGTGGTTACTTGACATTGTGTGTCTTTAGTATTAGTGGCTCAATTTACATAATTTTTAAACTTAGAAAGAATCTGAGGGGCCCGGCGGGATGGCTCAGTGGTTTAAAGCGCCTGCTTGGGAAAGCTTGGGGGGCTTCAGGGACCGCAGTTCAATCCCCGGCACCACATGCTGCTTGCCAGCCATGCCCTCGGGGCAGGCTGAGCCAGCCATGAAACTGAGTGAATAAACAAAGGTTCTGAAAAAAGAAAAAAAGAAAGAATCTGAACATTTTAGGGTATCATAAAATTAACAACTGTCAATTTCTGTTTGCATAGAAAAATGTACTACTGAACAAAAATGGTAGCATCACAGCAAAACCAAGCTAAACATGCAAGACATGAAAGGAATATATTTTCAAGTTTATATTTGAATAAGAGAATAAAAGTAGAGAAGAAGGTCTTAGATTGGAGACAGTGTTTGAGTGCAGAGTTTCAAGATACAGAGAAAAAAAAATCTAACAAAACACTACTAGGACCCTTACATTTTTATTAAGTTAATTTTCTATTGCTGCCCAGACTGAGTACAGCAAACTTAGTGGCTTGAAGTAATAGCAATGCATTATTTTTATAGTTCTATAGATCACAAGTCTGCAGGCATCTAGGGTAAAAGAAGTGAACAGACTGCATTTCTATGTGGACTCTCTAGGGGGAGCATGCATTTTCTGTTCATTTATACTGGTAGAATTCCATTCCTTGGAGTTGTAGGACAGAGGTTCCCATTTTCATTCTGGGTATAAGCCGATAGCTACTTCCAGCTGCTAGAATCTGATGCATTTCTAGAAGCACAGTCTCTTCCTTTATCTTTGACATTCATGAATACATGTCCAGTCAGCCTCATGTCCTCCATCTCCTCTACTCTTCTGTCTCCCTCTTCTTTACGAGCACCTGCAATTAGACTGGCCCATCTGCATATCCATGCTGTTCTTTCTATTTTGAGGTCAGTTGGTTAGCAACCTCAATTCCATTTTCAGTGTTAATTCCTTTTTATTATGTAATGTAATATGATTTCACATTAAAAGGTTCTAAGTCTTGGGATGTATTGGGGGAAGTTGGATGATTATTCTACTTATTGTAATTACCTAATGGATTGTTCCTAAAGCCCCAGAAGAGGAATGTATACTGGATTTTTTTTTTTTTTTTTTTTTTTTTTTTTTTTTTTTTTTTTTTTTTTTTTTTTTTTTTTTTTTTTTTTTTTTTTTTTTTTTTTTTTTTTTTTTTTTTTTTTTTTTTTTTTTACCATGACTGAAAGGATTGCTAACAAAAACAAAAACTCTCTGGGCTTCTTCACAGTTTTATGGATTATTTTTGGAAGTCAATTGATTTAGTCAGTTATAACATGGAGACTACATTCTCTTCACCCCTTTCCTTAACAGGTACTATATAGTATCGCTTCTTCCACTGTGCTAAACCCATGCTCTGTTTCAAAAGGAAGTAAAGGATGTATCCATGCCTCCATCTGTTCCCTAGAATCCCATCTACTGTATGTGTCCCCAAGCTTCCTGCTACTTATGAATCCTGGGAGACCTTGGAGGACTGAGATGATATGTCAGAATCCCTTTACTTCCCCTTCTTTCTCATCAGACATGAACAGAGAAGTCTGATTCATATACACACACAAATGTGTATATGTATATACATGCATATACCATGAGTATACACACACACAACATACACACATGAGACAAGTATACACACATGCTGAAGTAATTTGGTTTTCTCTTAAGGAACCCAATGCACTATTTTTATTACATTATTTATTATAACTATGTGTTCATACAAGATACATATAGGACAACTAACAGTCCCTGTGACCAAAATACAACAGTTATGTCTAAGAATAAAAGCCTTGTCTCACACGCATCAGGATAACCACAACCCACAGAGCTCATGCACAGTTGTCCTGGCCAGAAATGTAGCACCATGAGGCTTTGTTCAGAGATCCTCTTGTCTCAGAAAACAATCTACAGCACAGAAAGATTTAGACACTGTCTGACATGCTTCAGAATCCCTCCTAGGGACCTTTCAAATGAAGAACTAGAGAAAGAAAGAAATTAGGAATAACAAAGTATTCAGGGGTGTGACTACCTTGGAGCTTCCTTATAAGCATGATGGCATGGGTTTCACCGTGGTGGGACTGCTAGGGCTCTCATTGTGGGCATATGACTCCAGATCTGGGCATCTGGACAAGAATCCTGATTTGATCCCTGTCTTACTCTGTTCCACCTCCTAAAAAGCTATTTGAAATGGTTTCTTTCACTAGAAACTCTTATCTACCTCATGAAGTAAATTTAGTTGGTTTAAGCAACTCAGAGTCCTGGGAAATGGAGGTGATCTGGAAGATTACTTGTAGAGTTGGGAGGTTGGCTACTGCAATTCCTTATTTTACAGAATCAGAAGGTAATGATCAACAGGAGGTCATGACTTGCTCAAGATTATGTATCTAGCTCTTGCCAAAGTTGTGTCACTGAACTCCTAGGGACTCTACTATCTTCCTTACTGTGCTGCCTCTATCACTTGTGGACTCCCAACTAGTACGTAAGGAAGACAGCTGGTTAAAAGTGACATATAAGATACATTAATTTTCTTGGCTGTACCTGTCATTCATTACGAATGGGTATATGAAACATTTTCTGGCATACCTTGAACACACACAGTTTTCATGGAAACCACAAATAGCACAGGGAATATTACACTTATTTAGATCCTTTCCTCCCCAAACTCCACAGAAGCAATCATAAGGAAATAAGAGAAGCAATCATAAGGAAATAAGAGGAGTCCACAGGAACAGAATGTTGGAATTTTGAAAGCAGATAGATCAATGTTAATTAAATTCAGAAATCTGAATTCTTAGGCAAGAAGAATCTGGAATACAGCACAGAATTCTCCAAAGGCTTAGGAATGGTTTGCTCTAAAGACTCTTGGAATGGAGAGGAGCTGGTGGAGCACAGAAGATGAGAATTGATTAAAGTCCTTGGAAGAGGCAATCAGGACTCAGATCTCTTCTCCACACCCTTGCCACACAGCCAGTACCTGCCCCACTGCAATGGAGAAGGAGCAACTGGCAAGTGAAAATTGTGATTTTTAGATCATGAATAACAGTTGCAAGTGCAGAACTGAGAGCTAACAAGTCCGATAAGATCAGGCAATCGGTGATTACAACTGGTAGTAGCAACACCTGTTTTCTCAAATATTTACCAGGTGCTAACTCCCACATTAAACATAAGATGTACAAACCACAAAGACCAGAGCTACTTTGCTGTAGATCCATACTAAGAATGATGCCTACAAAATCCCTACATTTTCCTCTCTTGGTTGGATGATGTTGAATTGATGAAAATGTTACTCTGCCTTGACCCCATCCTTGTTTAAAAAAAAAAAAAAAAAAGCCTGAGGAGAACTAGCCAACCCATACCTAGTAACGTGTGCACACAAAGTGAGAAAATGGACATGCATTGTTTAAAATCCTGTGATCACCAGTTACATTGCACTGGAAGACCAATTATTTTAAGTATTAATGTAGAGAAATGTACAAAGAAAAATAAGGCAAAAGTAGGCTACAGGACAAGTCTTGTGTTAGTGTAGTAGTAGTAAGATTTTCAGGTTCTCTACATTTATCTTCCAGTGCTAATTAGAGAGACAAGTACTATATTTTCAATTTTCCTGACTCAAATAGAAATAAGCTTGAAAACTTACTTCCCTTAAGGAGGGGTGGGGAGTATGCAAGCCGGACTCTTTCCCCATTGACTCCTGCCTAGTATGGGTTCCATCCCAAGGTGTACACCCATGTTTCTAGCAGTGCATTGTGTCCTAGACAAATCTTGTAAACAACCCAAATGCTCATCAGCTAAGGAATGTTTGAAAAAGATGTGATACTTTTACACAATGGAATATCACTCATCTGTGAAAAATAGATAAATTCAAGGCATTTGTAGGTAAATGGATGCAACTAGAGACCATACTTATAAGTGAAATAAATCAGGCTCACATGTGTAAATAGGGCATTTTCTCCCTAAAACAAGAATCTTTAAGAGTAAATAAATTCTGAAAGGCATGATAGACACTGTGAAAGAGAAACTGTTCAGAGGGAAGAAACAACTGGGGTGAAGGAAAGGCGAAGACAAAGAAAGAAGAAGAGAAAACTGTATATGCACAGGATAGCTTGGATAATTTTACTGCTGATTTCTACTGATCTATTGAAAGGAAGAGTGAATGCTTAACTTTCTTTCTTCTTTTTAATTTTTGACCTTTTTGCATTCTAATGTCTGGTCACCTGAACAATGAATTTAAAGACAATAATATGCAATATAACAGCCATTATTGAATTCCTGTCATCTTGTTTAGTAAAATTCTGTATCGTTCTAATATTTTTTACTATTTTTTATTCTCTTTTAAAAGTTACTACAAACAATTTACTAAAATATACTACAAAAATTGAAGGATAAGAAATTAAAGTATAAGATTTTTTTCTTTCCCAAAATTATTTTAGCTATTCAGGGACCCTTAGGAATCCATAGGAATTGTAGGTTGGGTTTTTCTATTTCTGAAAAAAAAAAAAAAACTGTCATTAAGGTTTTAATAAAGATGCACTGAACCCATATATGACACTATTATACATACTAACACTCTAAAATATTGAACTTTCAAATCATGGGGAGAAAAAAGTGACCCAAAATTCCTTACAGAGGAGGTTGGCCAGAAATATGATTCAAAATCAAGAGGCCAAGAAAGAAAAGGCAAAGGGAAAGAAACAAAAACTGAATCTCTGACAATAGACAGGTCCAAAGCCAAGATCCAGAGCTATTGACCCAAAGCAAAGAAGGCCTGTGCCAGTTCCAGAAAGAGTGTGGCACAGCAGGTATGGAGGAAATCAGTGAGTGAGTGGGGTAGGTATGTCAGGCTGTTGTAAAAGGGTGGGGTTGCACATCCTTTTGCACCCTCACCAAGCTCTAGAGACTTGAGAAATGTGTGAGGCAAGTCTTCACCACTTCCGTGCAAAGCTTTGTCCAGGTTATCCTTGGAGTCTGAGGCTGGAGAAGTGAACCAAGGGCCCTCATTGCAGGATCGGTTGTATGTGAGAAACTACCCTCCTCCCCAGCCCCAGAAGCTGATCATGGTAGGGTGGGCCTTGCTGAGAACAGTCCACTGGAGGAGACCTTGGCCAGTCTGTAAAGGAAGTCTCAAATGCAGGCATCACAAAGACAACTCATGATCTCAGAAGTATCTCAGAGTCCATTGATCCAAACTTTAACAAGAACAAGAAAACAGAAGCCCTGGAATGCTTGGGCATAGGCTGCCTTCTTTAGAGTCTGTGGCCATAGTTAGATGTCAGTAGAAGCTTTAGTGAGAATCTGGCCCCCCCTATACACACACACACACACACACACACACACACACACACACTCACATGCTCACTGGCAAGGAACCCTAGGATCTGAGGGAGTACATGACTATGGAAGAAACCAATACCTGTCTTAACTATCCACACAGTTTTATAAGACAAAGTGACAAGGACAGGACAATGCTGGAGACCCAATTTTGTACTTACACATGGTGTCACCCCCAGTGGGACATTTCACATCTTTACACTGCACTTTTCCATTTCTGCGTAAAGATTATCATAAACGCATAGGATTTCTATGAAAATTGGACAAGGAAATCCCAGAGAAACCACTAAAACTGGTGAATGGCACTAAACTGCTCTGAACACTTTTCTTTTGGTTTTAAAGCCAACCGTCTTCCTGTTCCCTTTTACTCTTTGGACTCATACTATAGAGTTTCTTCTAAAGAAATCAAAATGCTTATTAAAAAAAAAAAAAAAAAAAAGATCTGCACCCCTAAATCCCAAATCTCAGAACAAATCCATCATCCTGTCCAGGCCTGGAATAAAATATGCTATTGTTCCCAGCATCCCACAAGAGCCTCCCAGCCTTATAAGAAGACTCACAGCCTGACCAACAGCATAGGTGCAGGAAAGATCAAAGCGCCACGTCAGAGCTCTGAACACACTAAAAGGCAAGCCGACTTGAAAGGATCTGCTTGCTAGATTGTGGGATGCTTCAAGCATGTTAAGCAGGAGCTGAAAGGCAACAACAGAAACAAGATTCGGGGTAGCAAAAGTGCAGCCATTAAATTTTCATGATTTCAGAGCCGAGGACACGTGAGTTCATCACTGTGGCACATTTTATGTCAGTGAATTTATAATGAACATAGCTGTTGGAAAATCAGCACTATTCATGGACATAGCTTAGCACATAATGCTGGCATTTTAGAAATTGTTATCAAAACTGTTGTACTATAAAAACTAAAAAGAACCTTTAATAAGTAAAGGAACCTAAATGCTGGGGCACCACTGCCATTCTGAATAGGCTAACAATGGCTCGTGGCAGTCGGCTGCTGACATCTTCCTATCGTGGGCTCTTAGTGAGGTCAGCTGGGGTGATTTTTTCAGAAGGTGATTTAATATAGAAATTTCAGAAATTTCAGAGATTTGTTAATTTGTGGGTAGTGAAGTCTTCTTCTATCATCTATCCTTCAGTCTAGATGTAATTTCCACAATATTTAGCACTGGACTCCCCCCAGTCTCTCTCTCTCTCTCTCTCTCTCTCTCTCTCT
>PVJA010017065.1:0-42573 GCA_004027025.1 Myocastor coypus | reverse complement strand
TTTTTTTTTTTGTGAAAACTAGTACATGTGTTTTTAAAGGCAGTTTACTGTTGGATCAAGTTTATGTCACCAAAATGTTTTCAGCCTTTGGAGGGAAGATCAACATTATTTCTTGTTTTAAGACTTGAATAATAAGTTCCCCTAAAGAATGGATTTTACAGAATCTCAGGGTCTAGCATATTCAGCAAGTTCTCTCTTCTTTAGCTGGATAGTCTTTAGAATTTTAGAAACTGTTAGCTTCCATATGTATGCATGTATATGAATGTAAGACGCCACTTCTGTATGTGTAATTTCTTATATTGTGCAAAATCGCTTAGCTTACATTTTTCTGTTACCATTGTAGGCTAAAATAGAGACTTTGTGAAGAATCAGCTTATAGAATTAGACATTTGGTAAATGAAATAATTATTAATTATCATTTTCAATAACATGTAGATGAATAGAAAATAATTATAACTAAAATAATCAAGAAGGGCGTGGTGGCACCCACCTGTCATCCCAGCATTTGGGAGGCTGAGGCAGGAGGATCAGTGTCAGTTTGAGATCAACCTGGGCTACAAAAGTGAACTCAAGTCCAGCCTGAACATAGAGGGATCCTGTCTCAAAAAGACAAAAAAAAAAAAAAAAAAAAAAAAAAAAAAAAAAAAAAAAAAAAAAAAAAAAAAAAAAAAAAAAAAAAAAAAAAAAAAAAAAAAAAAAAAAAAAAAAAAAAAAAAAAAAAAAAAAAAAAAAAAAAAAAAAAAAAAAAAAAATCAAGAAAATTAAAATAATTTCAACATTTCTCTTGTATTGTCTATTTTTCATACCAATAATTATAAAATACTATATTCTGATTTAACTTCCATACTTTTATGCTACAATGCTGCATATAGTTTATATAAATTGAAATGAGTATGTAGAGCCAGTATCTAATGAATAAAATATCTTTTCTAAGTTACTGTACTAGTAACAAAATTTAAGTTATATTTTCAGTTGTTTTAGGCTTTCCATGTGTTTTTGTACATACTTTTTTGGTCTGTACAGCACTGAGGTAGTAAAAACACAATCTCAAATGTACAAAAAAGTCAACCTGTCACATTAAAAAGATATAGTGTCATCCTGGTTCATTTTGATGTTGTTAAATACTTTTGCATTAATTTCAAGGTTGAAGAAACCATAAAAGTTCCACAATCCTGTCTTAAAACATATCACGACTGGAAAATCATAGATTTCATTTGATATCCAATTATACTTATAAGGTTTAGTCTTTAGTACACTTTCAAATTAAGTTGAGAAGACTATCACACATCTATTTCAGAATAACTATTTATATAATAAATTTCATAAATATCAAGAAGCAAACAGAGAATTCTGCACTATGGCAAATTTTTATTTGTTATGTTTCTTTCTCCAAGACAAAGTTAATATTTGTGGAGGTAAAAGGTTCTTATTATTCTAAGCACAGAGCTGAAAAAGTGTTCATGAAGAGCGCTGGAAATACTAGATAAGCTTCAGGGACTCCAGCACCTGTGCTGGCTGTGCTGGAGTTATCTTGCATGCGTCCTTATTATTTTGCCTTGTTGTTGCTAAAGGGAAATTTATGAAGTGGGAGGAAAATTCAGACCAGAGAATCAATTACTTGATTTTATATTCATCACAAAGTCTTCCTTATTTTTTTTAGTTTTCATTCAGCATAAGGACGTAGGTTCTTGTTTAAATCACTTGAATATTCCAAGATGCTTTACTTAGATAAAATTAGATATTGGTGGCTGTAGTGACAAAGATGAAGACTAAAGGACATATGCTAAATAACTTCTCTCCTGCTGAATACACTTTCCACTCTGCCCCCGCTGTGCTGGTCCTGAGTTATTCCAGACACTGGCTTACCAGCTGGGCCTCATTACACCAATTAGCAAGGTGACCTTTTATAACAGCCACGGGCTTTATTATGTTTTCAATGCAAAAATTGTAAGGCTGTATATGTGGAACATTATAAATGAACAAAGAAGTCAAATAAATACCATTTCAGGGTACAATTCTGTAGTTTTAGAAAGTATTTCCATTTCACCTTGTAAGCTGGAGTTCGTGGAGGTAGAACAAAGTAAGAGGTGAACCATTTCCAATGGCAGTACTGTTTCATCTTTGTGAAATTACAAAGCTTTGACTTTTTTTTGAAAAAAAAATACTAGGATCAGTGATTTGACAGCCAGTATTATCATACATACAAAGTCATTCTGTTTTATTTATTGCTTTCGACAAGAAATAACAATGAGACAGTTTCAAAACACATTAGTAGGACAGCCACATTAATTAATACAAGGCCTACCGTGGTCTTCATAGTAGTTGTTCAGAGTACAAGATGCAGACATGATACCTCTTCTAAATGTTATTGGTAAAAATATTTCTTTTCATTGAACTAAAAGAAAGTATCATTCTTATATTCAAAAATGTATCAGACTCTAACATTGTGTTTAGACAAACTAATTACACTTAGTAATCACTTTTTCATGAGATTGACTGGGATTTTATATTTTGGAAGTATAGAAATTTGAAAGTCTCGTGTGATTCTCTGGAGAAAGATGACAGTCTTTAAGTCCCTTAGCCTGAAAATAGGTGTCAGATGATTATTCCAAGGTGTAATAATAGCGCAGCATAGTAGATTAAAAAGAAACACTGGGGCTAGATTCAAAAATTGTGACCTTGCTTAAATTACTTAATTTCCTTCTTCTGAGTTGCATTACATTAAAATTAATAATTTTAATATAGAGCTATTATGAAGACTAATATAAATTATGTAAAATATTTAACTTTTGATACCACATAAGAAATGCTCACGAAATATCTGTTTAATGGATAGATGCATATTCTCTCTTGTTATATTACTTAATCATTTGTTTATTTAAGGGTAGAATAAAACAACATTTTTTTCCTTCAGTTATCACTGTTAACATAACATTATGCTTTATAGGCTTGAATAGTTTTAGTTGGTCAGTAATTTTATTAAAATACTTAATTTGGGTAGGCAAGATAGCTCAATGGTCTGAAGTGGCTGCTTAAGCAAGCTGAGGCAAGTGTGCAGCAACTGTGATTCGATTCCTAGCACCACAGGCTATATCAGCCCTGCCCCAAGGGTGGACTGCGCCAGCCAAAAAAGCACTTAACTCTTACTTCTGCCTACAATATCAAACTTCAAGAAATAATTAAAGGTGCAGGTCAGTGTGCATAAAGGTGCATTTCTAAAGTTCTAGATACTTCATACTATTAAAAATGTTTACCAATAGAATAAATTTTCTAGAATTCCTTACAAATTCTACCAAATACCTCCTTTGAGTGATAAGCTTTAGAGGAGAAAACATGCAAAATTTCTATGATAGTTGAATTTAGAGTTCAGAGACCTGAATTTTTATTTCCGTTACATTACGCTAGTTTGTGCTGCCATGGTTTGTTTAGTCCTGAGTATAGCATGAAACTGGATGTCAGTTAAGAGTTACTATGTCAGGGAAAACTTCATCTTATCAGGCAGAGGCTCTTTTAATCTTAATTTAAATGATTTTTGGGTTTTTTGTATTATATGGGACAGTGTACAGGGTGTTCAGGATCTCACTGCTAGATCAGACTCATAATAATTCCCCTGTTTGCAGCCTCCCAAGAGCTGGAATTACAGGCATGCACCACCTGGCCCAGTCTCAATGGCTGCCTCAGTGTGCCCTGCAGATGGGGCCAGCATAGCATGCATGAAGATGGAAACTCCCAGCCTCTGTGCCTCCTGGCAGGTGCTTTAATCCACTGAGCTATTTGGCGGGTCCTGATATTGACTTTTAAGAAGAGAACACAAAGTAGAAGATATTCCCCTGACCCACACATACATGCACAGACAGGATCATTGGCTCTCACTATGAGACTCCCTGAACTTTCTTTGGACTATGTCAAGAAGAAGACCATCACCAGATATAGGCCTTTGAACTTGGAAAGTATGAACTACATAAACTCTTGTTATATCAATCTTCAATATTTTGTTAGAGTAATTCAAAACAAACTGATATACTGATTTGAAACAACTCAAGATTCAAGAAAGAATCTACTTATTTCTCATACAATGAATGTTTAGATTAGGATGTTGAAGAATAATAAATCTGGGGCAGTGAACCGTGAAACACTGGTCCAACTTCTCAGTGTCTCAGGACTGCCATCCACCATTACCATGCAGGCATGTGGCCATTTCCATTGTGATCCCCAGATCAGAAGTGTGGGGCATGGAGGTGGCTGCAAGAGCGAGTCCCCGCACCGCTACCCTCCTTCTATATGCTGGACTCCGAATCTCTGACCAAGATTTGCTGTAGTAAGAAATTGGGAACATTTTGATTCCACCTGCCCACACCAACTTATTTTGACCCTTTATGTCTCACTAAAATCTTACAGTCAATTTATATGAACATAATTCTACCATTATGTGACATTTTTCTATTTGCACATTGTCATTTTTACCCATGTTGTTAAGCCAGATATAAGCCGAAGTCCCTAGCATCTTCAAAGCAGGGCTGATATAAGAAATTTTCTGTCATCTCCCGAAGGACTTTCTGCAAATTTCTCTTACAGTCTATGCCTCCTGGCTTCCTGCTACTTCTCAGCTCCCATATTCTTTTGTATTTGTAGTTACCAAAGTACAATGGAGGTTCTTTTTAAAAGTGTATTTGATACATATCTCACTACACAGACCCGGAGTGACCTTCCTATCTCAGCCTTCTCAGCATTGGGAATGCAGGAGTGTGCCACCATGCCCGGACTTAGGGTGGGTCAGTGCACTTGGGGTGGGGCCAGTGATAGAGCCTTTAATAGTGTTGCTTTTTTTGCTGATTAGATTTCAAGAAGTTCTCTGATAACAGAATAACCTTTTAAAAATGTTGTTTTACCCTGATTTTGAGGGCAATTAACACAACCTTTCAGTGTAATTACATTAGAAAAGTGAAAGTTGAAAATGTATTTTTATGAAATTATTTAAGCTTTCAATACCCCCTTGTGAAGATTATCTTAAAATTTAGAGTTGTATATTTGAGAAAAAGAGGAAAAACTTAATCATAGTATCAGTATCAAAACCATGTTCACTAAAATAACATTAAATCCATTGAATTGATAAAAATTAAAAAGACTGACAGTATTAAATATTGATGGACTTAGGAGATTTCTCAGTGGTATAACCACCTGCCTTGCAAGTACAAGGTGTTGAGTCTGATCCCCAGTACCACAAGAAGTCCCCACAAAACAAACTGGTGGCAAAGATGAAGAAAACATCTATGGGAATGCAAGTTTTGTACACTGTCTATGGTAAAATCTAGAAAATATGTCATGTGACCCTACACTTTTTTTTAGGTATACAAGTCTGAAATCACTAGCTCAATACATCCAGGAAACAACTTGAAAATATGTTTAATTCTGTGGTGTTTGTAACAGAAGAAAGCAGAAGACAACCATATGTTCAATTAGAAAGATAATAGATAATTGAAGGAAAACTTTACAGCCAAGAAATGAATGAATTTTCTTTAAATGCAAGAAACACCAATACAAATTAAAAGTATTTAATGGCAAAAAGCAAACCACAGGAGCACTACCCTTTTTCTATCACTCAAAGACATTCAAATCTACACTTATACTATACGATGGTACGCATGACATATGGCCCTACATATAATAAAGAGCAGGGCATACAAAGTGGGAAAATTAACTTGTAAAATTCATGATGAAATGAAGTGTAAGGCTGCGAAAAATTAGATCAGGGAGTGAAGAAATGATATTTCAGATTTATTTATAATTTATCATAGGGACTGGGGAGATAGCTCAGTGGAATAAGTGCTTGCCTGACAGGTGCAAGGTCCTGAGTTTTATCCTTGGTACCACCAAAAAAATAGTAAGTAGATAAATTATTTCTATTCTCTCTCACATTTTTCTAGTCTTGCATTTGTATTATTAGTATCTTGGAATCAAAATTAGTGACTGTTGCCTGTTTAGGTCTTAGTGCCTGTCTGGTATAGTTGTGTTACATACAATGTGAAAAACTTTCCAGTGGCAACTATTTTTTCTGTGCCGTTTAGAATGGATTAGAACATTTGTGGGATGCCTACTTCATTCTAGAGAATCTTTCAAATGTTGTGTAAGCATTGGAAGCAGCTTGCAAGTTTGAGTAGCCCAATAAAGAACAAGACTCATATTTACTTATTGCTAGAACACGTCACGCAGTGATGATCATTAAATTAGCTTTCCTGTGTGTGCTCTGTACAGCGTTCCATGCACAATCTCCTAAACAAAGGGTTAACTGTATGCATTGTCAACCCACATAAAGAAGGATGCATACACATAATCATTTAATATTACTCTCATGAAATATTGCTTCCTAAATGGACCCAGAATGGCTGTATTGCAATTGATATTCTTTAACAAAATCTTTCCCCACTTAGTTCTGTTATTTCAATGCTTTTCCAGATATAAATGAAATAAATGTGTGCATATGAGATGATTCATTTAATTCCAAACCATTGGAATTATTTATTAACAAACCATTGAATCAATTTCTGCTAGGTTTGGGGTATTTACTGATATTTCCAAAGTTCGATCTGAATGAAGTATATCTCTAACAATGCATTTTCCTTGTGGGAAATTATAGTTCATCATGGGCTGCCTGTTATAATAAGCTCTGAAAGAAAGTGCTAGATTATGACTATAGGTATTCATGTAGAGTTTACAACCAGGAGCTGAAGCAGAAAGAAAAATAAGTTCTAATTTGACCACTTTGCTTTAAACATCTCCATGATCATCCCAGTAGTGTTGCATGCTGCTCTCCCTTGAAAGATCACATGTGGAGAGTGCCTGAGTTTGAGGAAACATCCTAAAGAACCCTTTGTACTTTGAGACCATACAAAAATTTGGTTAGAACATTCAGTGAAGCTTATTGTTGAGCAACAAAGGCTTCCTGTGCAGCAGTTGACTAGGTAGGGCTCATTCTTAATCACCATCTCTTGGCTGTTCAGAGAGCCTGTAGTGCACTGCAGAGTTCTGAGGAGGAATTTTCTGCAGCAGAAGAAACCCCTGGAACAGAGGGTCTAGGATAGATTGAGAATATTTACTCATGCTATCTGCTACATAAATTCAATGTTGTCATGAATTTCTTGGTGGAAAGAACAAGTAGATTAATTTATACCAGAAGCCACAGTATAAACTAATTAACTTTTATTGCGAAGACTATACTATCTGCTATCATTCTTACAAATGAAGTTCTAATGAACATTAAATGAACATTAAAAACTGCTGTTTTTGGTGTGTTTTAGGGAAGGGTCTACAGGTTTTTCAGAGTCTCACTATTACATCGGACTCATAGTATTCCCCTCACTACTAGATTAGTCTCGTAGTAATCTGCCTATTTACAGACTCCCAAGAACTGGAATTTCAGGTGCACGCCACCACACACAGTCTCAGTTGCCATTTCAGTGTGCCCTGGGGGTGGGCCAACATGGCAGGCCTGGCGATCGAACCGCTGGCCTCTGTACCTGCTTGCAGGTGCTTTAATTGCTGAGCTATTTGGCTGGCCTTCCAACATTAAATCTTAATCTTCAAGAATCACAATTGTCCTTTTGACTCTTACAACCAGGATGTGTGTGTGGCTCTGTTTATATGGACTTGTGGGCTTGTATGACAACACTGAGCAGTAGTCACCTGTGGGCAGATTACCTTTCACAAAGGTGAGCACAATGCCAAAACCAAAAGTATACCAAAAACAACCTCAAAGTTTATTCTGTTGTCATTTTTGAAGATATGACACTGGATAATAAATTTTATATTTGAGTCCTTCCTAGCATCACCTCTCTACTCTTTCTTTGAGGTCTCTCAATTTGTTAATCTTAGAAATCAAATCTTAGTCATTACTGGACTGTTGTTCTGGACAACTCAATTTGCTTTCTTCCCATTCCCAGGGCGCAAGAAGAGCCACTGACCCGTGGCAATGGCACTGCCTCTTCCTGTCCACCTAGTTTAAAGTTAAACTTAAGGTACAGCAAAAGATAAAATATCCATGGTTAATTTGATCTCTGCCTCTACCTATTGCCATCTGTTATGGTTTGTGTCTAGTTGTGCCCTCAAAGCCTCATGTAGTCATGGGGTAGGGGCTTCTAGAGTTTGAGACTAACTCATGATCCACTGGGATTATGGGTCTTAGTACTGCTGGGATTATGGGTATGTGTGCCTTCCCCAGCCTGGGGAACTAGCCTGAATGTGTTATAAGAGAGAAAGAGAAACTGACTCTCTCTCTCTCTCTCTCTCTCTCTCTCTGTTGCTCTGTTTCTGTCATCACCTCTGTCAGCATTGCTGGTGTTCCACTGCCATGAACTGGTGCTCTCTGTCTGGTTTCACTCAGCCTCGGAGCCAGCTGAGTATGGACTGAAACATCCAGTAACTGTGAGGTGAATAAACCTTTTCTTCCTTCATTTTGTGTATATTTGTCCCAGCAATGAGAGAAGAGTAACTAAGACACCATCTGAAGGAATTTAAACAATACTTAATGCCAATTTTTTCTTACAAATATAAAAATGGGTTATCAGATAAACTAGCATTATTGGAAACTATTAACTTGAGCCTTTTACAGCTCAACGTACTTATCTGACTTTACTTTTTATGCCTTGTGGTCGAACTTTTCTGCTGAGTGGTTAAGGTCAAGTTAAAGCAAGACCTATATAACAAAAGTATAACTTTTGTGTCTGACAAGGCCAGTTAAATCACCAGGATTTACCTTGAAACCATGTGCAGTATTTTGTAGAACTTTTGTGAGTGTCAGACAAGTGGATGAGTCACAGCCATTGCTTGACCAGTTTGCTCTCTGTGAAAGCCCGAGAGAATGTTTCTCTCTAGGTGACTCTCCTTAGGTCAGTCCCTTTCCTCTGTGGCCCCATAATCTCCTTGAACAGAAAATTTGGGATACTACTGAGTTATAGGATATTATAGTACAGGTTCTCTTTTACCAGTTCTGCTGATAACCCACTACTATTATGGACAATTGCACTATGCATACAACTACTTTATCTTAGCTCAATGAGAAGAAATACTTGTGCCACTAGTGTTTAGAAAAGTTATCATGTCTGCATCCTGTATTCTCTCTAACTATGAAAACAATAATATGCACTGTATTAATTATTGTGGCTGTCATACTGATGTTTTGAAATGGTCTCATTGTTAGTTTGCACTAAAAGTAATGAAATTATAAAAAAATAAAAATGGGGTGATAAGCATCAACCCACAGAGTTGGGGAGGATATGTCAGTCGTCAAGGGGGAAACACTTGGGTGACTGACACATGAGAGGAATACACAACAACGCAGGTCCATTTTCTCTCTTTATAATAGATTTAATTGTATATTATGTTCCAACAACGATGTCTGTGGAACAACACGAAAATAACATGAGTACTAAAGGGAAGGTAGAGCAAATGTATTTTTCTTATCTATGGTGGTTTAAGCTTATGAGAATCTTGTGAAAAGAGGACTTAACTTCTGAGAATTTTCCAAGGAAATTTTGAGAAAATAGTCCAGGATGTTTCATGAAATTTGTCTTTCACTCCAAGTTTCTGGTATGGTTTGAATCCCGATGACTGGTTGAAACACTGTGGGAATATAGAAGCACAAACGTTCTCAGCTGCACTTAAGTCGAGGTTGAAGGTGACAGTTAGAGTCCATTAGAGGCTGACATGATGCGAATCAGGGTTCTAGTCAACAAGCAAACATTAATTACTTCAGATTGTTTGCAGTTTTTCACTTGAGCTAATAAGGATAATTAAGAAATCCTTTAGAAAGAACAACCTGAAATGACAAATGCAGCCAAGTTTTGGACTCTGATCTCAATCCAATTTTTTTTTTCACTTCTGTACTCCAATGATACTTCAAAGGAAGGATTACAGTCTTATGTAAATGTGTTGCTTGTCTTTTATAAACCACTAAAATTACACATTTGAAAGGACACATCATTTGGAACAAGACAAATTTAGATATAGAAGATAAATATGTCACTTACTAGATGTGATATCTGGATCAAACTAAGTTTATTGAAATTTGAATTCTACCCTTAAAATTTTGAAATTAAAATTGGATGTACTGCTTACAAAACCATATGCATCCTGTATGATACATACCAGAGACTCAAGAAATGGTAATATAATATTATTATGGAATGATCCTTATGGAAATTCAATATTCTACTAAATCAATCTAGCATAATGGTGAATTAATTGGAGCTTGATCATTTAACTTTCACCTATCCACCTATAATCAATTTGCCATCCATTTACATATTTATGTGACATATTTATGGTGTATTTACAGTGTGTATACAAAGTTTCTAATTGAGGGCATATTAGTAATTCCTTTAAAACATACACTTGACTCTCACTGAACCCATAGTGATTTGTCGTACTCAGAGGTAACCATAACCCTGAATTTCTTTCCTAACATTTCTGTGCTTTTCAGCTTTATTTTAAATACATATAAATGCTTATTTAAATAATTCATTTACTTTTCATGTTTTTATACTTAAAAGTGGAAGTGTGCTTTACGCGCTCTTCTAACATTTTATTTATTACAACTTTTATGAAACATACGAAATTTTAGTTCCCTTACCATATTGCAGAACAGATGACATTTTTTACTGCTTTCTCCATTGTGGGACATTTTGTTGTTTACAAATTCTTGTAGCATCAAATGGTGGAATAGGCATGTCTGTATGTATCTGCATACGCACATTCACATACACAAACAAATTTTCTTATGTTCTATTTCCATGACAAAAAGTGCCAAGGTGTACATTATCAGCATTTGCATATTTACTAGATGATACTAAATCATCTACCAACAAGACTAGGCCAACGTATATTTGTATGGAACAGTACTTCTTTAAAAACTTCAGCATTGGCATAGGATACACAGATAGACCTCTTGGCCAGAAAATCTAGAAACTAACATATGTTAAGATAGGAACTTGAAGGGCCACTCAGAAAGCTCAGTGGATTAAAGTACCTGCATGCTGGTGCAGAAGTCAGGGA
Organism: Myocastor coypus; assembly: GCA_004027025.1. Taxonomy (NCBI): domain Eukaryota; kingdom Metazoa; phylum Chordata; class Mammalia; order Rodentia; family Myocastoridae; genus Myocastor; species Myocastor coypus. Next base: position 31,527 of record PVJA010017065.1, on the reverse strand, counting down.
TTTGATCCCCAAGCCTGCTTTGCCAAACCTACCCCTGGGGTGTGCTGAGATGGCAATTGAGAATGGGCATGGTGGCGGCATGCGCCTGCAATTCCAGCTCTTGGGAGGCTGAAAAAAGATGGATCGCTACAAGTCCAAGCTAGTCATAAGACCCTGAATACCCTCTAGACCCTTCCCTAAAAATACAAAAGAAGTAGGAACTTGATTGCTGAGAGTGATAGCTTTTCAGATCAAGAAAGATCTCAAGCAATTGCTTACCCACAGGGAGAAAAGATACCTCTGGTTCTCCCTTTTTATTTTAAATCAGAAATACCTATGAATCCTAATGATATTTAGAACCCAAACATAAAAAGCAAAGGTAGAAGTATTCTAAGATATCATATAGTGAAAATAACTTCATTATGCTAGGTCAACAGCATTGCTTTATGGAGTCAAAAGAGTGAAAGCAATACAGGAAATCACATTTATAGTGTGTTATATATTTTGTGCACCAAGACATATTCAAAAAGGAAGTCTAAAACAGGAAAAACAGCTAGTGGACAGATGATATGAACTCCTGCATTCAAGAGAAAAACCTAAATATGACAATTTGGTCAAATAATAATAAGGTAGAATGGACAAATTAAAGTGTGATTCATTGAAACTTTTTAGCATTTCTTATAGTCACATGGTAAATGTAACACCACTGTTTGGCCCACTTGTGTCTTTTGTACAGTATATGTATATGAGTATACCTTTAATAGCTAATTAATATAGCAATAAAAGTGCAGGTAAGAATATTAAAATTTGAAAAACTAGGGTATCTTAGTTACTCTTCCCATTGCTGAGACATAAATGTCTGGCTCCCATGTTAAAAGTGAACAGGTTTATAAAGGTTTCAGTCCATAGCGGACTGGTTCCAAAGCAGGGAAGCACGAAGGAGGAACCTCACAGAAGAGAGAAACAGCTCATCGCAGGGAGAAGGCAGAAGGCAGTGAGGCAGCAAGCCATGAGAGACGCTAGCAGCTCTCTTTCCATCCCTTACATTTTATCCAAGATAGCCACTTGAGGCAGGTAGCACTTATACCCAGGGATATCCCTAATCCTAGTGTCACACCATGAATCAATCCCAGCATCACATCTGTAATCCACGCCTCACACACACTACATCCCCTGCCTCCAAAAGGTTCCACCTGCAGTAACACAAGGTTTTAGGGGGCTCCTAGCTTTAAGCCATATCACAGTGTATCCATGGGAGCACATAATCAAACATTCAGAAATTATTTTTTTTTCTTCCTGAATTGCTTCCTATCTAGAAGTCATACTTTCTTTAAACATGGAGAAGTTTGTTGCTCTTAGTCCACACTTAGTATTGTATATTATATCACAGTATGGTATAGCGTGACCCCACTGCCTGGGGTCAGGGCACGGTACTTGGCCATGGAAGTGGTGTGTCACAGTAATACAGCTGGCCAGGCCCAGAAAGAGAAGAGCTGAGAGATCGTCAAGAGAAAGAGTGGACTCCAAAGGCCTGGGAGAAGTTTGGCACAGGGGTTGTGACTCTCACACAACAAAGGAGTCCGTTGTGTTGTCTGAGCCTTAATTTCTATGCTACACATGGAAACGGACTAAGGTTCCTAGTCTGAAGGTCCAGTCACTAAGAACAACTGCAAGATTTTAGTACAATGACCTAACCCTCTGCAAGGGGGTCCCTTTGCCAGCACCCACTCCATTGTCTCCATTCTATTCCTCAGGAAAAAATATCAATGTTTTTGTTTCCTCAAAACTGTTTGAAATGTTTGTGGGTACAGGAAACTGGAAGACATTTGGGTGAGCTTAGATGTACAGTTTAGTTCACAGCGAGGTGGGATATTTGCTTCCTAAATGTACTCTGGGAGAGATCTGCATGGTATGTGCCCCTGGTATGACCTCCCCACCCCCTCGCTCAGCAGGTGCAGAGTCAGTTGTACCAGTAGATTTGAACAGCATCCCCTGCTGCAGCCCAGTGGCATTATCTGGGGAAAAAAAGGAAAACAGAAAATCTTAGCTGAGAAATGGTGTAGGCAGAAAATACAGGCGTATATGTGGTCCCCTCAGTATCATACCCAGGTCTAGGCAGTCAACAGAGTGCCAAAGAATAGCATCTCACTTGCTGCTGCTGCTACTACTACTGTGTGTGTTTGTGTGTGTGTGTGTGTGTGTGCGCACACACACACAGGCGTGCCTGCAGAAGATAATCTCATGTTTCAGACATTTTGAAAGTCAAGGTCAATATGAGCTCCTCCTTGTACCTGCAAAGCTTGGCCTCTGCGGGTGGTATTTGCACAGCAATTGGTTTACCTAGACCTCTTCTACTGTGCAGAGCTAAAGATGGATAGAAATAGCCAGTGGGATGTGGGGACCTGGCTACACTCATCCAAAAACATAATATACCAAGGAGGACATCAAGGTCTCAAACATCCCAAGTTACAGACCAACAGACAGGGCAGAGTCAGAGTCTCAGACTCTTTTCTCTAGCGAGTGCTGCTGCCTTTGAATGGCCCCGAAGGCCTCCTCTTGGTGTAACACGAACAGCTCATATCGAGTGGACATCACGTAATTATGATGGTAAGTCTTATCATTCTGGAACACACCTTGATTCTTTGGCTTCTTGGATAAGAGGAGGGACTAGCTCATCCAATGTACAACAACATCCCTTCACACTGAACCTCCCTTTTAGAAAGCCTTTAAGTGAGCATCGTTATCAACAGCCTGTTCCAAAGAGGACCACTGTAAAAGACCACAGGAACCAGTTTGGCAGCCGAGCTATTCTGGAAAATTTAGTCGCAAGGAAAATTCCCATCAGGACTTTCTTTCTAAATTAAAGGCAGAGACATTGGCAGGGAAACTGCTGGCTTCCCATATGTTCTTGGTCTCTTTATATAAAACCCTCTGGGAACACTTTCGCAAATTCCTTTCCTCAAAAAAATGGTTTTTCTAGAAAGTTTGCGTCAGTGTAAAATTCACTATCATAGAACTTTTATTTATTTCTGATGGATACGTGAAAGGTTAGTAGGTATTATTGACCGGGGTATAATAATGTCCCTCAAGGCTAACCTTTAAATCTTTATGTGCTCAGTAATTCAGGCTATGTGCAGCATCATTTTCTGTCTTTAGGAATATTATAACATTCCATAAAGCTATAATAAAAAGAGTAGTGGGAAAGGGCAAAGGGAAATTACCCTCCTTCTCCATAATTGCTCCGTAGGGCATGCACATACTCGGTTTACTCAAATGAGGTTCTTTTGGCAGTTTTCAGAGATTGCTAAAAGAAATATTGCACAATGGTATTAACCAGAAATTCTGAATGCTTTATTAATTCCAGAAATCAAATGACCCTTTTCATTAATAAAAAATATATTGACATCTTATCTTGACTATGATAAGAGATTTCTATATTACCTGTGCTGTTTATAGGAACAGAGAGGATAACTCCATGACACCCTTTGTGTGTTGTTTTCACTGCTTTCTTATGAGCCAATTAGTATATTCTGTGTTACTTATACAATAAATTATAGTTATTACATGATTCTAAGCTGTTATTTTAAAATTCTTTTGGTGAATGAGGTGGATAAAATTTTGAATTAGTGAATTAAATATTAAGTTATTATTTCCTCAATACTTTCTAAGAAGACACGAATCCCAAATTTTAAAACAACACTGGTCTACAAAAAGAAAGGAACTTTAAAGGAAGTAAAATATAAAACAAAGCATCCTAGGCAATTTTGGAGATAAATAAAAAGCCACATTAATAGTGTTAAGGATCATGTTTAGTTGATCTATATGTCATCAAGTTCTTTCAGGGGTTCACAGCATTCTTATCATTGTCATAGGTAATGAGTAATTAGGGTGCACTCTCTCCTACATGTTCAGTGATAATCATAGTCCCTGACACTATTTTCTTCATGGATAACATTACCATTGAGGTGGTATCACAGCTTGCTTAATACATGTATAAAGACAAGGAGGTGTTATAACAGAATCAATGGAAGCAATGAAAATCTTAAAAATATTAATAAGCTTTAGAAGATTAGGAAAAGTGAGTCTTCCAAACTCTGAGCAGGAATCTATTTTAGAAAATATCGCACACATATCACATCATGGAGTAACATTAGAAGTGCTACATACAGTAAGAATATTAGTGTTTGATGCAGAAATAGAGAGAAATACATAGAAAATGAATAATGACAGGTGCATTTGTACGGAAACTTGATGTGTAAAAAGATGTTACTTTTGTTCTGCACTGTTTTGGATATCTGAACCAGCATAATAATAATATATATGAATAAAATTATATAAATTAAAAAGAAAGTGGAAAAAATTGTCTTTACATGAAGACTATATAATATTTGGTTCAGATAATAGTTTTATAAAAGCAACTAAAGTGATAAAATATCAAAGTTATTTTCAGTAATGAATCTATCAGTGTATATGCAACCATTTTATAACAAAATTGCTAACTTCTTATTTAAGGCAAGCCTTAACAAGACATATCTTAAACAATCTTCATGGATGGGAAGACAAATATTGCAAAGACATCAAATTTCAAATGCTAGTATATAAGATCAGGAAGTTTTCACACAATGTAAAAGTACATTTTGTTATTTTTGCAACACAGTTCTAAATTTCCTACCAGGGCACAACAGGCCAGCTACTAAAATTTAAAAAAAAATTGAAAAATGCCAAGACATTTATGAAACATATGTTAAGATTAATTTTAAACAGCAGATAAAAAGACCAAGGGTATAATTCAGTATAATTTACTGGTAGATTAGTTTTACTTTACAAATATAAAGTCATGGATTTCATCCCTACCATAGAAACTAAAAATTAGAAAAACAATCTAATTCTGACAATGTGTTATGTGATGCAGAATGCAAATATGGAAAATGAGTAATGGCACATACATTTGTATGGAAACTTGCCATGTCAAAACATCATGCATTTTGATAGGAAAATTGAGCCTCAATAATAAATCATAATTATTTACAATAATAAATTGAGGTACATTAAAGACCTACATGTGAAAACCTGTTAAAATATTTATGAAAAAATTACCATAATTTGTCATAAGTCCCTATATGGCACAGTGTATTAAACAATCTATGGAAGAAAGCAGAAATAATTTGATAATCATTTAAATTAATGTTAAATTTTCTATTTAACAGAAAACATCATAAACAGAATAATCGATCAAATAAAAATACTTCCACATATATTAATATGAAGGAATCATGCTTAAATTCAATGTTTACAACTCCACAAAACTAATATAAAAAAGGCAACAAAAATCCTAACACAGTTGAAAAGTACAACAAAATGGTAAGAAAACAATATTAGAAGAAGAACTTTAGAAGCAATGATATATTTGAGTGTAATTTGCGCCTAGCCTTGTGAATAACTAAAAATATGTTTTTTAAAAAAGGCTGGCCAAATAGCTCAGGGTATGAAAGCACCTGCAAGCAGGCTCAGGGGCCGGGGTTCAATCCCCAGTCTTGCCATTCTGGCCCTGCCCCTGGGGCTCATTGAGACTGCAATTGAGACTGGGCGTGGTGTGCGCTTGTAATCCTAGCTCTTGAGAAGACGAACGCAGGTGGATCACTATGAGTCTGATCTTGAAGTGAGACATTGAACACCCTGTATACCCTTCCCTAAAATATAAAAAGAAAGAAAGAAAGAAGCAAACAAACAAACAAACAAACAAAAAACCCAAAGTAAAAACAGTAAATTACATTTTACAACCTTTTGACAAATAGTCTGTTCTAGCAGGTTTTGGTGGTGAATGCTGAGATATCCTCTGTGGTGTACAAATTGTGAGAATCTACTTTGAGGAGCAATTTGGTTGTGCCTGTTACGTTTCACAGCATATATATTCTTCATGTGAGAGACTCAGATTCAAGGTTTTATCTTTAGCACATGTGCAAAGGAAAAAATGTATGGGCATATTTATAGTAGGACTTTCTATAACAAAACTTTACAAGTAGCTTTTTAATCAAGAGAATATAAAATTGTCATATATTTGTAGAATTAACTGTCATACATTCATATTGTACAGGCATTCAGATATGTAGCAAAGAAGACTATGTTACCACTATGTATTGATTTCAGAAACATGCTATTCAGTGAAAATAGGAATATCTGAATTGCTTGTCCAATACATTAATGACATTAAATGTATTTTCTTTGGTAGCCTTTTCATGGCTTAGGAGGAAGCAGTATTCTGTAGGCACTCTGTCAATTTATTTTACATGACTTTTTAAACAATAGGGGTGAACTCCAAGCAAGGGAATTATTCTCAAAAGATTTGAAGAGAAGAGCGCTCACCACAGACAGGAGAATATACTGCATTAGATCAGGGAGGGTTACCAGGGGACTTAAATTAAGCCTGTAATATTTTATGACTTAAAAATCTAAGATTTAATGAAGCTTATGGGCCTCCTGACATGTACGCATTTTTTTTAAAATCTCTTAAGCTCTGGAATACTTGAAATCTTTAAAAAATTAAAGAAAATGTAAGTATCTATGCCTAGAGTCAGAAGATATATTTAAATTGTTTGAATATTTTAGCTATGTATCTTCATTTTTATTCTCTTGCTTCTTGATGGAAATTCTATGGACTTTTCACTTTATTTTATATACTTGTTATACTTAAGATCTTGGTGAATAAGAAATATGGGGTCTATTATAGAATATTACAAAATCTGTACTCTAAATTCTACATCAAATTAGAGGCTATTGAAAGAGTAATTTTAAATAGTATATAGACTTTTTTTTCTGTAAAAATATTTTCTCCTATATTTAAATAAAAATATATTGACTGTTTTTACCTTGAATTGAAGGTGTTTCATTTTAATTAGTAAGTAATAATTTAGAATAAGAGAGGAGAAATGTGACAGTCCACGGGACAGAAGCAGTGATTAATTAGAATACTAAAATACTGCAGATATTGATGTTTCAGATCTAAGGAAGTTCTGTTTGGGGCATTTCAGTTGTATGCTAAATTATACTGTTCAGAGGTCTTTTTAGGGCTTGTGGGTTTATATCTCACCATAAAAGCTAGACATGAAATGCATGTAAGATAAAAATGAAAATGAGTTAGAAAAACAAGGCTATTGTATACACAGGAAGTTTAGCTCATTACTATTCTGAATAACACCTATGGTATTAAGCAAATTAACATATATATGTTGCAGAATTTCACCAGGTAAAAGAGTGTAATACAGTTCATAATGTTTAAGTAAGAAAAGTACATATGGAAAAAGCTATAAATCATTATTTGTTTTATAGACATTCGTGGGTTCTTTGTATAGCAAAACAATGTTTACAAGTGAGCAACTGAAACATTGTGAAATAGCAATGAAAGCATTAATCACTGACTTAGGAGCATGGGTCATTTTAATGTCCCACATTTCCCTTAGACCAATAGCTAGATCCTAAAATGATCACTTGATCACTTACACAATCTTAGCTAATGTCTCTTCACTTGCCTGTCCTAAGCAACCACATAATGCACATTTCTATTACTGCACTCAGTCCCTCATAGTTACAGCAAAACTGGCAATATTTTAGTTGCGAAAACTCTAATGCATACTGTAACATTACTTGCTGGTAACTTTCAAATAGAAAGAAATAAGTATAAACATTTAGTCCAGATAACCAGAAATTGGTTCTGTCAGTTCTTTGGAGATTGCCCACAATTTTCTGTAGCTTAATCAAAGGCCAATTTGCACAGAGAGAGGAAATAACTTTTTTAGAAAACAATGCATCCATACCAAATCAAATGTTCATGTAACATGGTCAGAAAAAGCTCCTCATCTTTTGTGTAGGAAGAACGGCACATCCTCCTACACCATTTTTTTTTCCATCTTGTCTCTTTCACTTATTCCTGTTTATTTTTATTTTATTTGTGAAAAACAATAATAAAACACTTAGTTTATTCTGCACCTTCTTCATTGCCAGATATTACCATCAGTGGATGAAAGAGCCCGACTTAAATTTTCTGCATGCATGCCTTATATGGTCATCATTTTACAAACAGAATGGTCCAAAGACAAAGCTATGTTCTGTGCAGTCAAGAAACGTGTCCTGTGGGTGCTCAGCACTCATCAGCTGAGTTCTGATTTTAGTTTATAGCCTACAAGCTACTCACTTAGAAGGAATAAGAATGTTTGAGGTATAATCTTAATTTTCCTGAAGTTGTGGACCCAGAATGCACAGGTATAATTTGAGAGTTGTCTTGTACACATTTCAGCAGCATATTACTCCTAATGTCTCAACCTTTGTAGACATCATATTTTCATAGATACTTGTTTCAGATGAGTCGTCCAAAAGTATCATGAAGTGTCAGTTCCGTGGGAAATAAAAGATTCCTGTTGGTTCTCACGTTGACAAGAGAGCTTACATAGTATAACTCTGAGTTATTTTAATTTGCTCTTCTCACAATTCTGACTGGCTTGTCCCTTTGTACCTGAAGCATTTTCATTGATATGCATTTTTGCTTTCTGAAAAACTTGTGCTGTGTTTTGGAAATCAACAGTAACTATGTGAAAAAATTTTTGGATTTTCAGCTGGGAAGACAGGAAGGAATGTTTGCAATCTAGGTGTATCTCAGCTTTTTTTTTTTATCATAAAAGAGGCAATCTGGCTCTGGATTACTAACTGTAAAAATGTTATTTCAGGAATGAGAACAGATAACAAAATAATTAAATAAAAACTGAAGAATAAACTAAAGCAAAACATAATGGTATAAAAATCATTTTAGATGATCTTGATTTATGGAACAGTAAAATGGGGTGGGTTCAAATTACTTTAATCAGTTGCCTTTATCTGTCAAAAAGCATACAAAAGGTCTATCAGACACTTAATTATCAAATGACAGCTTGATTAGATTCTTTCATTTAATTTAATGTGAAAATTAACAACAACAATTAATTTGGAAATGAATGCATCAGCTATTCATTAGAACCAATGTTTTAAAGATTTTAATTTTTAATCTACCATTTTATTTTCAATCATCAATTCTACCTATTTTAATTATTAGATATTTGCAGGTAATTTCTCAGCAAATGCTAAATAAAATTTATTAGTCTATACATTTTCTAAAATAGGAACTCTCTCTAAACTCATCATACTGAAATTTTGTTTGAAGAACATACACATTGAAATTTACAAAATATAAAATCCATGTGTAAAAATGTCAGGTATTTCACAAAAAGAAAAATAAGAAGGTTAAGAACCAAAGGTAAGAACATTGGTGAGATTGGTCAGTAGACTAAAACACCTGTTTAGCCAAACTTAGACAAGCGTAGGGGCTGGAGTTTAATCCCCGGCACCACATGACATGCCAGCCCCATCCCCAGGGTGGGCTAAGCTGACCATAAAGTCCGGGTATAGAGGCACATGCCTCTAATCCCAGTCCTGGGGTGGCTGAAAAGTACGAGGCTCACCACGAGTGTGAGTTGAGTAGTGAGGCCCTATAACAACCAAATACATTAAGAAAAAAAAAAAAAAAAAAAAAGAACCAAAGATAAGGGAAGTCAGGAAGACATACTAACAATTTACAAAAACTCATTTTTCCGATGGCCTATTAGCTGCACTTAATGGAAATCTGCAGGATAATTACAGAAATTACGGATACTGATGCTGAGGTTCCTTAAATAGAAGTAGTTGACTTGTTAGATCAAGTGAGAGAGGGCCAGGACCATTGATTTCACAGCAGTGGCAACTGTGCAAAGAAACATGTATATGAATCAACTGACAGAATGCCCAATGAAGAGCTGGCATGGGATTGTTACGCCTAGAAAAAACAAAACAAAACAAAACAACAACTGCCCCCATACCAGACACTTCCACATCAGTGGAAACTCACCAGTAGGTAACTAAATTTGCCTGAACCTGCGGTAGGTCACCTGCCTTCTTCTAATTAGTTTAAAAGCCAAGTAAAGAAACACACTTCTGCTGCCTCTCCCCACCTTGATATCAGTCTCCAATTTTGGAAGGATTACTAACTGTGAAAGAAAAGGGGAGGCTTTTCCTGAGGACCAAATCATACTCATTCTTTCCATCGACAAGAAAGCGAGATGGTTGCATTTGTCTTGATAGAATGAGAACATGAACTTTAATATTGTCTGGAGTAGAAGCTTTACTATAAAAGAGAACAGAACTGAAACTGCAATTCCAAAATGAGGCTATGTTAGGTAGGCATGATAATAGCTGAAAGTATACAACATCTTATAAAAATATACTGAACAAGCCCTCTAGTTGATGGAAAGGAGGAATTTGTTTGAGATGCTCAGTTGAACAACAGGAATAAATAATAGAATTTCATGTCTATGAACAGAATTGGCATATAGTTTTGCTGAGGAAAAGAAGCCTGAAGCAAAAATAGAAAGATGGAGGGAAGAGAGTGGACCAGTTTGGGAGTACTGTAACAGCCACAGAGAACATTTAGATTGGGAAGATTTTAGCAAGCAGGGACAGTGTAATCAGTTCTATGCAGATTAGATTTCATTTAAATTTAATCATGACCCAGTAATTAACCAAGAAGATTTAATTTCTAAAGATCAATACCTAAAGTCAAACTATAAATGTTGAGTAAAAAATACAGCCGACTCTCACAACACAATTCAGAGCCTGCATATTTTTTGATGCTTCATCAAGACAAAGGTTGAAGGCAAGAGCAGCGTGTTTTCTTTCATTTCATGCTTGTCAGTGACGTTCCAACACATGAAGAGCTGAGAGATCAAGGTGCAGTTCAGAGAGGCTTTGGCATTGACCTCTTAGATACAGGAACAAGCGCAACACTAAGGAGAGAGTAAAAGACACAGGCAGAAAAGGCAATGTTTGAAAATAAAAATGGTATTGCCTTGAGGGAGGAGCAATTGACTATGACTGTGCAAATGACACAATGGAATTATGCTGGTAATTTCCCCCTGCTGCACATATAAATTATGCAGAGAATATTGGGTTGTTAGCTTCTTTGTAGTGAAAATTGCCTTTTTGCTTCCAGGGCTGGCGGAGGTGAAAACGGTGCTGAGAAGAATTAGAAGGCATGCAACGAGGAACAAGGGACATAAAATGTCCTATGGATTTGTGCTGCATCCTGGAAGACTGCGAAATCCCAACCTGCACCCTGAGAGCCAGATTGGAAGAACATACGCGTCTCATTTAACCTGAGAATTGGGCCATCATATTGGCAAGGAGAGTAAGCTTCTGAAAACTAATAACCAACTATAGACAATTGCTTGATCCACAACAAAGCTAGCTCTAAACTGCTGGTTGTTTGGCAAGGATTAAAAACCTTAGATCATTCTTTCTAAAAAAAAATAGCAGTATATCTGAAAGGTGATACCATATAACACACTGGCAAAAATAGAAAGACTTCCAGACTTATGGGTTCTCCTGACAGTAGTTTTGACATATACTTCTCATATTTTATGAGGATGAATGCGACATCGTCCTGAGGCATAGTCCATGGAAACTTGACAGATGGGGCATGCAACTGTTCTGGAAAGCTGCTTATCTGAGGTATCGTTGGGTTCTTAACTTCTTACTATATATATATGTATATATATATATATATACATATATATATATAATTTTATATATTACTTCTTACAGTATATATTATATATATATATTATTTTTATATATTATTTTCTCTGCATACTTTCCTTTAGTGGAAGTACAGATGATTGTTAAATATTGAGATAATTCATTACATTGCAGACATTTCACAGGAGAGACTACTTGATGAAATTGATCACTTCCTTGAAAATGTTTGTAAGCTAATACTTACAAACAATATGCTATACCTTATTTGTAACAGGAGGGTCACCTGAAGCAGGCACCTGTTCAGGTGGCAGAAGTTGGGTCTAGACCTCTGCAGGTTAAATCTCAATGCTGCCATGGAGGGGCCTTTCCGGCATCGCTTGAGGAGAATCTGTGTTCTTGCATTTTTAGTGTTCAGAGGCTGCTTATGGTTTTTTGGCTCTTTAAAGCCATCTCTAGAAACCAGTTAAGACTGTTTGAGTCTTCTAACATTGAGTGCCTCCAATTTTCTCTTCTGTCCTCCTTTTCCAATTTTAAGATTCCTTGTGATTACACTGAGTCCTCTAACATAACCCCCTAAGATAACTCTATTTTAAGATCTGCTGTTTTGCAGCCTTAATTCTACTGCTATTCTAATGTTCTCCTTGCACAAAATGACCTCTTCATAGGTTCCAGGGCTTAGCAGTGTGAACATCATGAGAGGAACGGTATTCTGCCTTGTACAAACAGCATATACTGTTTGGTATTCCAGGACAGATGAAAGAAAACCTTGCATACAGCACTCGGAGGAATGTTTAGAACATTGTAATACTGGTATTGCTATTGTAAGTGGAGGTGATGACTGCTGAAAAGCAGACGATAAGTTGTGACAGCCCAGCTGCCCGAGTTAAGGTGATTAGAAAGCATGCAGTGTGTCTGAGTGAGGTAAACTGCTGTGTCATCTAAGAATGCCAAAGCTGGAATCTATCAATCGGAGTCACTATGTCCTAAGAATGATACTGATAGATGAGAGTGGATCTAGACAAAACTGATGAGGAAAGAGGGTCAACAACAGAAGACCACAGCAGATGGCAAGTGCGTTAAGTAGTGGATAAGCAGAAGGGAGCACTAACTTCCTGAGTATGGGTGCCGTGTAATCATTCAGAAGGTCTTGGGATGATTACTTGCTTGGATTGATGCTCTTTGGGAGTCATCTTAAAATACTGAATTGCTACCACCTTATTGAAGTTCTATGATAGACCAGAGCACAGGTGCAGGCACGGAATGTGTGCACCGTGTTCAGGCCTGCCTTTCTTTTCCACCCCTTTCCTATGTAGAGTTCATATGCCATGAGCACAGAACTTTCAGGGTAGACACACAATGTACAGAAGCTCAGCTACACTCACAGTAAGTGTAAGAGCACCACGTGGTGTGTCTGCAACTGTGCAAATGAGGGCCCTTCCAGCCAAGGGGGCCCCGACAGTCCTCTCAGCTGAGGCTTCCTTAAACACGGAACAAAGGCAATGATGGAAACATGTGTACTTGAGAAGAGAATGCCGTCATATCCCATTATGACTTGCTCTGGGTTAGCTGACTGCTTCTTACACTGCCAGTGACACGGAGGTCCAGGGAAAGAAAATGCAACACATAGTTTCTTTTTCTTTGAACTTGTTCCTCAGTCATATGTAAGTGAAAGATAGAATATGAATATCTGTGCATCTATGTCTGTATCTATCCTTTAAAAAGACAAAAGCAAAACAAAACCAATTGTGTTGGCTTCTTGCTTCAATTCCATCGTTCTGATGAGAACAGAAAACATCTGCACGGACAAGCCATGAAACACGAAGTGGGCAATTTCATTGATTTGTCATTGAGTTAAATGCAAGAAAATACTTGCATTTTCAACTGCTGGTGTACAGCATAAAGATAAATGGTGGAACCCATGCCAATCATTTAAAATTTAATAGCAAAAATATCAAAAGTTGATAGGGACCAAAGAGTAAAGAAAATCACCTTATATTTGAATATCTTTAGTAACATTTTTTCCTTGTAGTTTGAACAAGGGGCTCTGTATCTACATTTTGCAATAGGCTTTGAGAATTAATTATCCACCCCTGCATGGGAATGCTAGACTTACATCATATTTTAGAATTCCAGGTCCTTCTCCTATTACTTCAGTAACCTTCACTTATTTAAATTATTTGTACTTTAGCTTTTCTCAGATGGAAAATCAACGCTTGATAGAGTATTAACAAAGAAGAATCTCGGCAATCTCTTTACTGAATTTAGAAAAGCATCTGTCTCACACTACCATAAAGCAATGTTTACAACAGAAATATCTTTGTTTTTTCAACTATTGGAAACCATCACTGAAGCATAGTAATCAATAAATAATTTTTGAAGGAACGAATACACTTGATGGTCTTTCTGTCTCTGGTTCTTCAAAAATCTAACTTCTAAATGTGGACTTCTGGAAATTGTATTCTTGAACTTTGCATTCACTATCTTTTGAGTAGAGCCAAGAAGCATAAATTTTATAAAGCTCTCTGGGTAATTTTAATGGATTCCAGGTTTAGGGGCCATTGCAGCTTTAATACATTTCCTTATATTCAGTCTTTGCTTAACAATACTTCCTCTCTCTGTTTTTCTCATTGGCTTTCTCTTTATGGTAAAATTTAAATATCTCCTTTTCCATTCTCTTCTTATGTATGATCTAGGATGACTGGAATGCACAACTCATATGTCACAAGTTTTATGGTCACTTGGTGTGAACACTGATTATTGTAAACCTTTAGAAGATCAGGCTCATATTTTATACACATTTTACCTGTACAAGTATGTCAGATAGTTACTTAATAGTGGTTACTGAATTGTCAGATTGTCAGATTCACTACTCTGGAAAAGAAATAGTGAAAGGTGATTGAAAGCAAAAATCAACACAAGAGATGAGGTCATATAACCCTTCACACGTAAGAGAAATATCAACCTATTTTTACATCACAGTGTATGTATTTGTGAGGATCATAAGCTTGACACACGGTTACATGTGATGTCATTTGGTAAATGTGATGTTTTGGTACCATTTGACTATTCAAGTTGAAAACTTGCTTCAACTACAGAATCTGCTAGGTTTGAAAAAGAATGGCTGTGTAGGAAAATAGAAGTTTGAATCTGCCAAAATATTAAGCCTAGAATATCCAGATCAGAAAAAATAGATTAGAAAATTGGCATGCAACTTGAAAGTTGCATCAAAAAATATTACATGGATCCTATATAACTTCCTGATTCAGTGCTGAGCTAAAACATATGTGTTTATATTCCCATGACACTAGAACTTTTTCTTTTACAATAATAAAAGGCCTTAATCTCATTCTTAACTAAGGGGTCTCAAGGGGCTACCTCCATGTATTATGTGAGGGGTGAAGGTTTAGATGTGTACCAGCATAGGTGACATCTGCATGACAGGTAAGTAGCAGTTCCAACATTAGGAATTATATTTTGGGATTTAGCTGAAGAACCTCTATCAAACTTCTGATTTCTGTGTAGGGTAGCACTGAACTTCACTGAGCATCAGTCTGGCTTCCAGACCTAAGAAAATTCCTTGGAGAGTCTTTTGTGGGCCATTATAGACCAGGAGGGACTCAGGAGCATTGGCTGATGAGGAAGCTTAGTTTAAACTGAATGCAAAGGTCAAAAAGGAAAAGTACTGGAAAAACTATGTGTCTTTCAGAGCTGTCCCTGTCTTGGAACTCATTTCAGATTTACTAACATAAAGTTGACCTTCCGTAAATTTCTGTGGTTCTCAGTCCAAATAGATTCAATTATGTAGACATATGTGACGTTTGGATGCATTGTAAGACCACTGTGGACAGATTTGAGGTGGTTCAAAGAGTAAAACAGAACAGCAGAGGAAAGCATAAATCCAAGTTTTCTTTCCCCTCTGAATACACAGTTGTATTGGCAAGGAGATGAGTGGTTCAGGGGAGTGCTTTTCTTTTGACCAAATGTCACTATTGCTTAAGTAGACCATGAACACTGCAGCACAGTCAGACACAGTTTCCCAGAGAGTGAGCCTTGTAATAAGAAACTAGGCCCCTGATGTCTTGTCCAAATTAATGAAACAAAGAAAGATTTCATAGACACTATCTAATACAATTCCGAATAGACTTCCTGTAGCCAAAAGGGAAGGCTTGTTCAGGCGCAGTGCTGATAGAAACACAAATGTTCTGATTGGATACACAGTGGCTGGGACCATGTGAGTCTAGACAAGAACATTAAGATAAGAAGGAATGCTGTGTAGTGACTTCAGAGAATATGTGTTTTAATAATTGCATCCCTCCAGCTTGACCCCTGATCATGTAGCAAATAAAAGGATGTTATATTTGAGAAGAGGAATGGACTTGGAATCAGGGACCATGGAGCCTCATCCTGTATCTGCATTGGTGGCCGCGCATAAATTAAATGATCTTTTAATATTTTCTTTCTCTTACCTGAAATTTCAGATTAGAATTTTGTCCTGCTTAACTTTTACAGTTGGTTAACAATCAAATGAATTTTTGTACATAAGAATCTACAAAAAGAAGTAAGACAGTGTAAAAATGCAGCAAGTTCAGTTGGTATTATAAGCATGCTTGTAGTTTCTGGGGTTAATTACTCTGATCTTTGGTTCTTAAAATCAAAATGCTATTGATCAGCCAAAGGTTGGCAACATTCTCACAGGCTGTCTAAAGTGGCATTATTTTAAAATGTTTTGTTAATTGTCCTATCAATTTAGTCAAAACTGACATTGGAACTATTCAGTATTGTGGTCTGAAGTAATCCCCATAGCTTCAAGTCATAAGGCACAATTTGTATCTCTGCAACTATGCTTTGACATACGGCTATGTGCATTGTCACTCTCAGTCGCAATCTTAAAATGGGTTAAAAGAATTTGTTATCAATTTAAGAAATATCACTTACGATTTCAGAAAAAATTACGTTGACCATTAAGGATTTGACACAAATGAAATAAACAGTCACCATGATGAATGTGAAGATATAGTTTAAACTCCAGTATTGGAGATAAATAATAAATCCAGTAAAGGTCAGAGGGCTTATAGCATTAGTTTCATGATGACTAAATTCTGAGAATTTCATTTTTACATGCATGTATGAGGTGGCACTCGCTTGCCTTGTTAAGCCTGGTTGCTTAGAGACAGCTGACTGATTAGAAGATAGTTGCTATCTGCGCCTATAATTATTGTGATTACTATTACTCTGGTAGCCCTCAGTGGAATTCTGAAAATGGTAATATGGTGTAGCATTTCACAAACTTAAGCCTCTAAAATCCCAATATATCCTAGTAAAAAATGATTTATAATGTTCCTTCCTTGCCATTTCATTGGTCTTAAAGAATCATATAATATTGTCTCTGTGTTTAAATAGTGGCTTCCATTCAATCCCTTTATGAAATAGAATCAGAGGCTTTTTACCAAGGAAGAGGGGAAGAAAGCAAAACCCTTCTGAGAAAAGAATATCAGAGATGGATTTTTCTAGGTCTCAATCCCATAATTAAGTAAATAGCAACTTTAAAATATCCAAGTGTGAGAAATGCTATGACATTTTATTTCACTTGTGATTATATTAGTAAGTAATAAATAGAATGAAATTGGATTACATTTTTATTTACTTATGCTGAGGCCTAGGACAAACTCACCAAAATTGCCTCCCTGAATATGCAATCTGTGTTGGCTGGAAGCAGCAGGTTAATCATATCTATTTTGTCCCTCAAACACATGCAATCATAGCAAACAAAGACAGTACAGGTGCATCGTGTTGCTACATATTCACTTGCCACAAATAATCTTTGTAACTAAAAACCACAAGCACTGATGCAGAAAATATAGCAGAAGAGAGAAAGGTTTGTAGCCAACTAACCAGAAACAGATAGCACAATCAAGGAGTCTGAAGTTATAATAGCACAGATTGCTAGCATGATGCCAAGTATCCCACCCCTGGTAGAAAATGATATTTCTCTAAGGCTTTCTCTCCAAATGCAGAATCTGCATATACATGACACTGCTCATGCAGATACTGGTAAATATTGTCCAATGCTAAACGCCTCCATTTTTTCTTGAATTTCTCCAAAGTGTATTTTTATTGTTGGAATTTTTACTTTTCACTTGGAATATTCCCCAACATGGAGAAGAATGCTGACTATTTACAAAATCTGTATATACTATTTATGAATGGAGTTGAAATATTGTTTCATAGGTGTCAGTTTTCTGATTCACCAATGTCTTATTCTCATGCTCATACCAGTCCTTAAATACATTTTATCTGTGTACTTGGATTTTGGAAGAACAAATGATTTTAAATGTTTTTAACAGACTGATCCAAAGTTGACATAAATAAGTGTTGAGAATTTTATACTGATACAAAAACCACTATGGAACGTGATCTAAGTAACTCCAGGGGTTTGGATGGATTTCTGCTGACCTCTCTATTCTGCCTTCCTCTGTGGTATAGATACAAAGCGCTCTCTCCAGGTAGTAGGCCAGGTTGTACCAAGAAAAATCTCTTGGCTCCTCTCCTATTTTATCCCTGGGTAATAGATTTCTCCCCTTGCCAGTGGTCCTAGATCTTTTTCTATTCTCTTTTTTTATTTTATTTTATTTATTATTATTTTTTTCTTGTTTCAGAACCCTTGTTTGCTTATTCACTCATTTTTATGGCCGGCTCAGCCCGCCCTGAGGGCAGGGCTGGCGCAGCATGCGGTGCTGGGGATCGAACCGCGGTCCCTGAAGCCGCCCAAGCTTCCCCAAGCAGGCGCTTTAGACCACTGAGCCATCCGGCCAGGCCCCTTTTTTCTATTCTCTATCTTAAAACTTCCTCATCTTACTTTACCAAAATATCTTCCTTTATTTTATTCTTAAGTAGAATATTTGACTTTTTCTCATAGTCACGATTGACAGTTGTCCTCTGAAATCCAGGAGCTACAAAAAAGTGGCTTCCCCGGCCTTTCTTCCATCGTGGCCTCTGAAAACAGCAATTTTACCCCGAAAAACAAGTGGGCCATCATTTTTGCTACTCATCTTTGCATTCTGATAAATTCAAAAGTGAAACAGTTGTCTTGATCTGGAAAATATCTACTAGATAAGAAGAAAAGCAATGAGAAATATGTGGCCTTATGTGGTATCTAATATCTGAGTAAGATATAGGAATATATAATATATGTATTGATATATTAATATATATTGATATTATATTATATTTCTATTATACATATACTAATACGTATAATATTTCAATTAAAATATAAATGAGTTCAGACATAAAACTGTTAAAAAAACTGTGATGTCTTTTGTGAGTTTTGTAAAGAAAGGACTAGAAAAATGGTATTCTCCACACTCATCCAGTAAGACTAAGAGGGGTGTTCTGAAAGATACTAAGGATTCTGAAAACAATTTTAAAATGTCTTCTTCATACAATAAGACAATACATGTTTATTGTGGGGAAAAAAGGTGTCTTCTCAAAAATAGGTAAAGGAAATAAATCCACAATTGCAATATAGTAAAGACAACAGAGTCAGTTGGTATTTACTTGTTAACTTATAATTTTAGCTTGCTACTCAAATACCTTGCTTGAATTTGAAGAAATAATTCTTAAGATGGCAAATATAAAATTCAGGATTCCTGTGTAACAACAATTTTATCCTCCCAAAATAAAGTCATTTATTTTTTTCTTTCAATATGTCACTAAATGTAAGATTTGAGTTCTTAGTTTGTAATTACTAACTTGTTAATTATTTCAACATTAAAATTTTAGCATGAGTTAATTGGAATTCTTACTGGCGAAAGGTAAACAACGCGTTCATCACAAATTCTAGAACTAAGTTTAATTTGGCATTATCATTGATATCAACATTATAAAGATTATTTATATAACTTACTATTATTCTCTGTAATTTCATCCAGCACTGTTAGATTGTGATAGATTGTGATTAGGAATGATAACAATTATATCAATTGTTAACAATACATGCCTCTGAATAAAAATTAGACTTTACAATGTATTTATACATACAGGATCCACTGTGTTGTAACTTTCAACACTGAAAATCATGTTTTTGTTTCACAATCTATTTTCTCAGTTTATCCATGTAATAGCTGCCTTCACTGCATCAGCTTGATTTGTTTTGAGTCCACCATAAGAATAGTAAAACACAAATCAGGGTCTGTATGAGTGGATCAAGTAGTTTGTTTAGGAGCTGGTTGACCATGCACTTAATCCAGTGAAACCATAAACCAAGTTAAACTTGTCTGGATTTAAGTTGAGGGTGTCTAGTAGTATGTCAGGAGAGTTGAAAATTGTAGTCTTTGTTTTCACTGATATACGTTTGTGCAATGAGCTTTATGCTATGCAAAATATTACATCGTAATCTGAAAAAGTATTCTCAAAATACCACTTTTATCTTTTCATATGTCTTATAAATGTCATCTAAGTTGAATCTATCCTGACTAATTAAAATTGTGCTGCATACCTGAACTGAAAATTATCACTAAATGAGATGCTTGCAAGTTATTTTAATTACCCATTATGTGATTCAGTTGTGATATAAGTCATTAAGGAAGATGACATCAATAAGAATAACAAAACTAAGAATGATTTTATTTGTGTAAAATAGATCATCCTTAGACATTTACTTTTTATTATAGAACTAAACATTACACTTAGGAAATCCATCATATGTTATTGTCAAATGATAGTTTAGACATTTATTTTTCCTTGACAAGTTCTTAAAACACAGAAAATGCCCTGAAAAGCACCCTGAAATGAGCCACCCGGGGTTTCTATTCAACTATGTAGTGTTTCTCAGACGTCTTGAACACAAAAAAACTTCTTCACTAAAAAAATTAATTAATTTTTTATATTGAAAGTTTAGGTCATTTTGCTATCCAAACAATACCTTCACTTTAATCTGCTAACATCAAATAAAGTAGTGTTTTCTTTTCATTCTATCAGAAATTGGAAAAATGTCCGATCTTTAGGTTTCCAGCAATAAAAGAGAAAGAGAGGCTCTGAATTTGTGAATCCTAGTGTATTGTCCCCAGCTTTCTACATGCTGGAGCCTACATGATATAGAGCAAACTGGTTAAACAATGACTGTGACTCATCCAGATGGCTGACACTGACAACAGTTCTACAAAGCACTGTACAGGGTTTCAAGATAAATCCTGAGGGTATTTGATTGACCTTGGGAGATACAAAGGTTACATATTTTGTTATGCAGGTCTTGCTTTAACTTTCCCTTAACCACCCAGCAGAAAAGCTTAATCACAAGGCATAAAATATAAAGCTAGATTGGTATGCTGAGCTGTAAATAGCTTAAATCAACAACTTTGGACACTGCCAGTTCTGTCAACAACCTACTGCGATTATGGAATATTGGACTATGTATAAAACTACTTTCTCTTAGTTCAATGAGAAGAAATTTTTGTACCAATAATGATTAGAAAAAGTATCATGTCTGCAACCTGTGCTCTAAATAACTACCATGAGAAGAATATGCATTGTATCAATTATTAGGGATGTACTACTAATGTGTTTTGAAACTGTTGTTATTTCTTATTGAAAGTAATAAAAATTTATAAATAAGCCTAAATGTTTTCTCTCTCCTCTTAGTTAATGCTGAGGCAATAAATGGAAAGCTAGTATTTGAGAATCCCATTTTGTGTTCTCTCACTGTTCCATAAATGCACAATGAAACTGGCTGACTTTTTGTGAACATGGGAATCTAATTCATGTTCTAGACACATGCACCTAATAATGCACAGTGCTTGTGGATAGGCAGCTTTTCATGTATTCACTGACTTGGAATTAAAGAAGTACTCTTCCATACCTACTCTGTTTAAGCATCAGCTAGGCCCTAGAAAGGTCAAGGTGAGAATCTTCATGACCTGCTGGGAAGGAGCTTCCAGTTTGCAGAAGCAATAATCTGTCAACCAAGCATTTCCTGCACGAACAAGGATGGGCTCCAGAAGGAGATAAACACATGTGTAGAGACTCAGGAGATCAACAAGTGTCATTCAGCTCAGTAAGCAGTAAAGGTGGAGCAAGAACTTGTGTGGAGGTTTGGGAGAGGGAAAGTGCAGTGAGACTGGCAAGCCTTAAAACCATTTTAAGAATCAATGTATTTTATAGATGCAAATGTGTGCAGTCAACTCTCCTGATTTCCCAAGGCCACTTTGTTAGCTCCTAGGCATGGGTCACTAAATGTCCAAATTCCTGACACCCAGTTTACTGCTAGAAAATATAAATTCTTAGCAAAAGAAGTCCATGCAAATGTAACAACAATAAACTACATGCATCGCAATACATTTATTGAACTATAAGGACAAAGCTGTGCAGTGCTAAACTTGATTTCGTTTTCATTTCTGGAGGACAAAGGTCTGCATACCAGGCTCAGTAGCTTTGTACAACATCAGTATTTTATCAAAGCATACACTAAAATAAAATGCTAATTGGTGCTATGTATCACATAATTAAATATATAATTTATACTACCAGTTATAATACTTACATAGAGAACAGTGAAAGATTTGTCACTGAACAGCCGGTGGTATAGCTCAGCGGATTAAGCACCTGCTTAGGGAAGCGCAGGGGCCAGGGTTCAGTTCCTGGCCCCACCTGCCATGCTGGCCCCGCTCTCCAGAGGAGTCTGGGCGTGGTGGAGGGTGCCTGTAATCCCAGCACTTGGGAGGTACAAGCAGGAGGATCACTATGAGTCAGTAGTGAGACCCTGTACAAAAAGAAGGAAGGAAGG
Organism: Myocastor coypus; assembly: GCA_004027025.1. Classification (NCBI taxonomy): domain Eukaryota; kingdom Metazoa; phylum Chordata; class Mammalia; order Rodentia; family Myocastoridae; genus Myocastor; species Myocastor coypus. The sequence goes on along the minus strand of PVJA010017065.1, from coordinate 9,176 downwards.
AAGGAAGAAAGGAAGGAAGAAAGAAAAAGACAAGAAAAGAGGAAGATTTGTCACTGAGATTCAGAGTACAGATTCCGCTTTAAACTATGAGAAAGCTGAAAAGGGCAACAATATGCCCAAAGAATATGCACTATTGTAATCCAGATGTTGGGGTGTCACTGCTGCTGTAGTGGCACTGCGAAAATTATATTCAATTACATGTCTTCAAAAGATTTTATTGGTAAAGAGAAAGACAAAGAGGGAGATCTTGTTAGGAGCTACTTTGCTTGGAGACGACTGAGTTCTAGAATTGACCTGAACAATAGCAGTTACCCTCTTGATAGTGCTTATTTTGCCTGAAGTAGCTTCTGGGGATTATTGACACTTGGGCTCTGCTGTTAATTAAAAATGTCATTCTATTTCAAGATGTGTTTTTGAGATGAGAAAAATCTCTGTTTTCCTTCTTGATAGTTCACAATAATAATTAATGTATAATGAGGAAACTTATCCTAGTTTGACAACAAGTTCTTGGGAAGGAACTTGAAAAGGACTTCAAAATAATCAACTTAAAACATATTGCAGCAAAGTTATAGATGCAGAATTTAAATTGAACATATCCAGAATGAAAATATAAATAATAATGCATTCCCCTGGAGAAACCAGAAATTCTCACAGTGCGAAAATGAACATCTAGCTGTATGTAGATTATAATATGCAATATACATTATCTAGCATATAAGAAAAATATAAAAAAAGGAAAAATCAGATAGAAGTATTCATATTGCGAAAATTAAAAATCATAGTGAAAATACCAAATATGGCAAAGAGTTACATTCATACTAGTAATTATTATAGCCATCAACCACCAATTTACCCATAATTAATTATTTAAAAAAATAAAAGCACCAATACACTTAAAGCAAAGATTCATAGCAAGAGGAATAGCTATGCAGTGATCGTAATTGTGGAATCAGTACAAGCCTCTTGGAGCCTGACAAGTCCAGTAGATTAATGATGACTGGGGCTCAGGAGATAGCTCAGTGGCACAAGCTCCTGCCTGACAAGTGTAAGGTCCCGAGTTCGATCCTTGGTACAATAAAATAAAAAAAAATAAAATAAAGGAAAAACTATAATTAGTGGGCCCAGGGATTTAGCTTAGCAGCACAGCACCTGTCTGGCAAGCATGAGGTCATGAGTTTGATTCCTGGTACCAAATAAATAAATAAACCTATAGTTATGGTAGAGAGAGAATAAATAGCACACAAATCTGCTATATGCAATAAAGTTGCCAAACTCGAAGCAGAGAATAGAAGCACAAAAGAAGATACTAAGTGGATACAGCTCATAGTTATGCATATATATACATTACATATATATATATATATATATATATATATATATATGTATATATATATATGTATATACAAACATATATGGTACAAAGTACTACAGTACTGCACAATGAATGATCATTAGGAAAACAATATAATGGATGTTACCATTTATTTTGAAGTTGTCGGTTTTGCTTTTCTTGACTCAGTCCTCATCCTCACCCTGCTCAAAGCTACTATCCCAAATTTTACTTTTGTTACAGTTTTGCTTTTCCTTATAGTTTTGTACAGGCTTGCACTCCACAGAAATCTGTGGGGTAATTTTTGAGTGAGTCTTAATAAAGTGTACCTACATGGAATCAGACCCGCATATCTTTTTGCTACCTGAATTTATTTTTCTATGAAACTTCACTGGATTTCTGTCATACCTGTAGCAGTGCCTTGGTCATTAACCAGTTTGTTATTTTAGGAAAGTCCAGCCCCATTCTATTTGTTCATTGTATTATGCACATTCAGTAGCATTTCTACAGTTTCCCTTATCCAAAACAGATCTACTGTAGTGGATTTCTAACTGGTGTTCAACTCATTACACCCAGCTGACTTAATCTAGCGTGGTGTCGCATACAGGAGGACCACCTGAGGGTTGTTGCCAGTAGTATAAAAGGCAGAACAGGAGGAGTTAGGGGTACTGTTTGGAGAATCCTTGGAGCCACTGAACGCTGCTAGTTCCCTTGGGCTATTGTGCTGTGGGACCTTGTGCTGGCTTCCCTGATGAACTTCGGACTACCTCTGGTCCTCATGTTGAGCATCACCTTCTGGCTCTGGAGGCGAAGATGGTGTACTGCTCAGCCTCATGGCAAGGCTTGTTGCATTGGCTTTCCTGATGGAAACTCAGCTTTCCTCGTCATTGGACCAACTCAGGACCTCACTGTTGCAAAGATGCCTGTGGTACTTTTGGGGGAGTTCTGGTATTTACCATGAGCATTGCTTCCTGGGTCTGGTTCAAGTCTCTCAGCCTGCTAGCACAAATCCTTCATTCTACTGGCCTAGGCTTCCTGGCTCCCACCCCTGACCTCTGGAACTTTCCAGCACAGATCCATGAAATAGGCCAGAACCTCACTGGATTTCTTAGTACTTAGCATGTGGGTAGTTTTTCTGCACTTCTATGATTTTCGGTGATTTCGTATAAACTAATATTATAAAATATTTTCTGTATTACATTTATCACCTTGCAAAAAACCCAAACTATGACACCTGTGAACACTGATTCCTGCCTGCTTGTATTCAGAAACATGCTGTTCATTTTATCAATGTAAAATCTAATTGTTGGGTTATCCCTTATGAACCCTCCACAGGTAAAATAATGTTTTTCCAAAATATTATAAACACCTAATATTTCACCAGATATGCATAACTGTGTTTTGCTTTTTTTTTCTTTCTACTTTCACCAAAGTTCATTCATGTATTTTTGATTTGTCTTCAATTAATAGAGATGTAGTGGTATCATTTTTTTTTATTTTCCTGATTACTAATAATATTTGGAATCTTTTTGTGGTTGGTAGTGGGTTTTTGTTTTATTTGTCTTTGTAAACTTAATGAATGAATTTATATGTATTTGGTACAGGTTCTCACTACACAGCTCGGACTCATAGTGATCCTCCTTTATCAGCACCTCCAAGGCTGGGATTAAGGGTGTGTGCCACGATGCCCAGACTCAGTAGCCACTCATCTTGCCTCAGGGTGGGGCTGGTGGGACACCAGGGGGCAACCTGGTCTCTACACTTGCCTAAGCAGGTGCTTAATCCCCTGAGCTCTCTCACCGGCCTTTGTTTTTCTTTTTGAGACAGGGTCTGGCTATGCAATTCAGGCTGGCCTTGAGCTCATTTGTAGCCCAGGCCGGTCTTGAACTCACACTGATTCTATGGCCTCAGCCTCCCAAGTGCTGGGATGATAGGCATGTACCACCAGGTCTGTCGTCTGGTTTTAAAAACTTATTTACCACGTCAGGCAAAGTGGCAAGCTAGCATTTCATGAGACTGAAAATGTCCTTATTTTTCTCTTGTACGTAAAAGGTATTTTCCCCAGAGCCACTGAGTCTTTGACCACTATTTCCTTTTAATCTGCAAAAAGCAATCTTCACTCAGTGCCATTAAGAAGTCGGCAATCAGTCTGGTTGCTTTTTCTTTTTTTCCTCTTAGGATACTGTCAGAGAGCTCTTATTTGATATGCCATACATATTGGTTGTGAATTCCCACTTTTTATTCTTCAGATTTGTTTGCCTTCTTAGTTCTAAGTATATTTGCTACTTCCAATGTCATATCAATTATTGCTATATTTTCTCTCAAGTAAATATTTGTTTCTTTATTTTTTAAAAAGAGCCGGGCATGGTGACACACGCCTGTAATCCCAGCACTTGGGAGGCTGAGGCAGGAGGATTGATGTGAATTCCAGACCAGCCTGGGCTACAAAAGTGTGAACTCAAGGCCAGGCTGAACTGTATAGGGAGACCATGTCTCAAAAAGTTAAAAAAAAAAAAAAAGTAATAAAAGAGAACAGGAGACAGGAAAAATTGTCATAGTATTGACCTGATACAATGTCATATACGGTTAGATTTCTAAATTTCTTTGTAAAAATATATAATTGTTTTTTTATCACATTGTATAGGGATTTATTAGAATAGCAATGACTAATGGGAAATATGGTTTCATGTTAAGTCTAAGACGATTGACACTCAGAAAGACTGATGTTAAGCTCAAACACCTATGTTGTAGAGTAATAGAATCACTAAGCTTCCCTTCTGGAGAGTTAAGAATATAAGTTTACAGACCAAAAATTAGAGGAAAAGAAGGGCTACCAGGATTGCCAATATTTTGGCCCTAGCCCTTCAAGGTCAGTGAGGACTCAGGACATAAGAGAACCAGTGCTGTAACATCCTATAGCTCAGCAGTTTCCCAAATTTTATGTTTAAGAAGATTATGGGGTCAGAGAGGAAAGGGATGGATGATGTATAGTGTTTCTAAGGAGAGTCAGCCAGAGAAAAAACATTCAGGTTTTACAAAGAACAAATATTTCCTCATTGCTAAAAATAATTTAGCACTAAGTTTTCAAACATAAATTTCCTTCACCTAAAGCTTTGGTTTAATATATGAAATGATCATGTAAGTCCTTATATATATATATTTTTTTTTTTTTTGAACTTTGGCTTTTTTTTTTCCTCTGTGTAAGCTAGTTCTATTCTACTTGGTAGAATAATTTTCACCAAATTGTGTTACAGTTTATTGCTACCTTATATAAGTTGAACTTGATCTATTAATAACATTTTATTTTTTATGTCTTATTAAGGTGAAGCTATATAAGTCCTAAAGTATACCTACTCTCTTAGCAGAAACTCAACTTGGAGATGAGCTCAATTTATTTACTCATGAATTGATATGTGGTGCAGGATCTTACTACGCAGCTCAGACATGGAGTGACTGTCCTATCTCAACTTCCTTGGTGCTGAGATTACAGGCATGCGCCATCATGCCCAGTTTTGGAAGCTGACATGGGATTCTGGGTCCAGAATAGCATGCAGTAGCAAAGATTGAACTCAGGTCCATATGCTTACCAGGCAGGTCCTTAGGCTACCAAGCTATCTTCTCAGTGCCTTTTCTGAACCCTTCTCAGTAAATGTCAATGGTACCTTCTCTGATTCTCACAGCCAGGATCCCAGTGACCAAAGGAGAGCAAATTTCTCCTGCTGAACATGGTTACATTTAGCCGATGATCAGAATGGTATGGAACAGAAGTCATTCTGCAAAATATATGGCCCCCGCTCTCGGATACTGTTAAGAACAAGAAGGATAGGGAAAGACTGTGAGGACAAAATGCCAAATCAGAGGAAACAAAATCAACCTGATATGTGTTTTCTTGGATTGGATCCCAGAACAAAAAAGAAGCAAGCACATTTTCGTGCAAGTTGTTAAAATTGGAATGGGGTCTGAGGATTAGATGGTAATGTATCCGTGTTGGTTTTCTGACCTCAAGGTCATTTGAAGGCTACAGAGAAAATCTTTGTTCCTGGAAAGTACACTTAGGAGTATTTTGGCAGTGGGCTGCTAACACATCATAGCACTTGTGTCATGGCCTTTGGTTTATGAAAAACAGGATAATCATAATAACAGAAAATAAGGAAAGGGAGAGAGAGAACAAATGAAGAGGAATTTCAGTAGAGGAATCTAGGTAGATAAATCATTCATTGTGTTTTTCAACTTTTCTGTAAGTATAAATTATTTTTAATAATTCACTTAAAACAACGTATTTTCCATTTTACAGCGCATTGAAGGAGGACGTGGAAAGCTCAGCAGATTGACCGAGATGCAAAAGATGAAACGTTGGTGGGCGTGTGATGGAATATCCTGCAAGCAGTGCCAACAGACACATTTTAAACTTCTTTAATTGAAAGTTAAGATTTAGCTAGCATCATTAGCACTCAGATAAAAATTCAGTCTTTCACCTTTTTGGATATTATCAGCTACCCTTCAAGCTTTCTTATGTATTTGTTCATATTTTATAGGAAAGGGCCTCACAGAGAAGATGCAAGAGGATACCAGAGTGTCTGAGAGAGCAGGAAGATTGAAACTCAGTGGAACTAAATCTTATTGGAAAATAAATACTTCCTTTCGTACATTCTCAGCGTCTGTTCCTGCATGTGAGACACAGTAAATGTCAGAGAACAAGAGCAATTTAAAAGTGGGATCTACCTCACAGTGGCTATTTCATATTCAAATATTACAAAATGAAAAAAGGCTAAACGTGAATGGAAATTTACTCAACTCCAAATCCAATGAACTGCTCCAGTCTTAAGAAACGTGCTCATACGGTGTATTGTTCTGTGTCCTAAATTTAAGCAATTCCAATTGCCTTTTCATGTTCACATTTTTGATGCTATTAAAGTTGCTGTTGCCTTAAGTGTAAAATGTATGCTATTAGCATAAAAAGCCATACCTTTCTTAGTAGATAATTTTCAGGAGTAGCTTTAAGAAACACATTCTTGAACAAAGTCAGAACTATGAAACTATTCTTTACATGTGAAACACTGACTAATATAGTGTAGCTATAGGAAGAATAGATTATATTAAACCATTCCTATCACAATGCTAATGGGTATGAATTATCAGGCTCTTGAGTCTAATAGAAGGGTTTAGTGACCTAAAGCCAAATTATTCAACTCACTGATAAGCAGATCACTAACTAAAACAAAACAAAAAAATCTCTACATGACTGAAGATTGCAAACTTAATGTGAAGATAGCTCTATGCTGTACTGTTAAATTTTACTCTATAGCTTTGCCACCTTTAGTTGGTAATTTTGGAGAGCTATTTTACTTTTCTTTATTTCAGTTGTTGATAGAATAAAAAAGATCTTATTTCTTAGGGTGATTATGAAGAATAAATGAAATTATATGTGTGAAATACTCTCACCATAAGACAATTCATGAATTACATACAAAACTCACAAATACATGCAAAAGGTACAATAAGTATAGTGAAATGGAAGACACTGCTCGAAATGGAAGAACAACTTGGAGAGGATGTGGAAGAGAAAAGAAAGAAGGAAAAAGAAGACATTTGTATACAAAAGATTGATATAATTGTTCTACTAATTTATATTGGTTTGTTGAAAGGAATAGTTACTATTATGTCACTTGATCCATTCTGCATGCTTATATCTGGTAATCTGAGCAGCTACTTTGAAGATAACTGCAATACAATACCATTATTAATTTCCTATCGACTTCTTTTGAGATTCTGTATCATGTTTGATGATTTCTTTGTTTCTTCAAAATAAAAAGAAAACCTGGGCTGGGGCAATAGCTTGGTGGTCTAAGTGCCTGCATGGCGAGCACAAGGTCCAAAGTTTGATTTCTCGTACCACATGACTTGCCACCCCAGAACTATGGGTGCACTGTGTGGGCCACCAAAACTGGGAGTGGTGGCACGTGCCTATAATCCCCGTGCTGTGGAGTCTGACACAGGAGGATCACTATGATTGCAAGCAGCCTAGCACCACACTGAACTAAATAAATAGATCAATAGATTGCTAGATAGATACCTCACAAATAACTTATCTTACTTTCTGAAGATTTTTCAATAAACTGATCATCTAATAACATTTAAAATCAGGAAAATAGAACTTTTATCTTCCAAAGAGAAAAGTAATACCCAGAGTTCATTCATCCCAAGAGGGTAATAACATATTAATTGTTTTTTATTGTTTTAAAAAGTAAATGCTGGACCAAGGGTGGTGGGCCACGCCTGGCATCCTAGCCTTTTGGAGGCTGAGGTGGGAGGATTGCCGTGCATTCAAGGCCAGTCTGGCTTTCATACTGAGCTTAGTATCAGCTTAACTGCATATAGGGAGTTCCACCATCCATCAAAATGTAAGTTCTGATGGAGAACAGATGACACAGGCTTCCCTAGTAGTTGAAAACTATGGTCACTTGCCATGGGTGAGGACATTTTTCCAGTGTACCTCACTGCCAATCAAACACAAGTTTTCAAATATAAAGATGCTCACATATCCTCAAGTGTATGTAGCTAGTCTTTATTATGCCCATGTGTCTGCTGTTTGAATCTTCAGCTAGGCTGAATTTCTTCCCATGGGTGTCTGTACTTGGTGCACACGCCACCTTCACTGTTCTGCTCCCCATAACTTACGTGTGTGGCTTTTCCCTTTCCCCCATTATCTCCTTTTAGTGCCTACACCTGTTCATGGTGTGATGTGTACCCACTTCCTAAGGCAGAACTTCTCCATCCTACCACTTGGGATTTATGACTTTTTCAACCATGCTCCCACAGTAAGTTTAGCCACACAGGATTCTGCACAGAAATCATGAGTGAGGTACTCAAGAAACACCTCAAAACTTGGAAGTGATCTGAGTCCCACTGTGAAAGTATGAGGTGACGGAGTGAGTGTGTGTGCTGGCGGTGCGTCTCGGTTCTTGGGAGCCGAGCATCTTGCTCTTGTTAATCCTGGGCATGGATGTAGCCATGTCCCTAGTAACCAAACACGTGGAATAAGGAGTCCACATTATGCTTAATGACGCAAGTATGTAAAGATACCACTGTGCTGTTTGCTACTTGATCCAGCTCTACATGGTGTTGGTAAAGTTGGCTAGCGTACAATTGCATGGTGCATCTTGTTTCGCTTAGTTTTCTTTTCATATTTAGGGAAAGGTCGATAGGATGTTTAGGGTCTCACTGCTAGATGGGAATCATAGTGATCTGCCTGTTTACAGCCTCCCAGGTGCTGGGATTACAGGCACGCAGCACTACTCCCAGTCTGACAGCAGGACCAGTCTTTAATCCACTGAACTATTTCGCTGGTCCTTCTGGTTCATTTAGTTTTAATCATTGACTTTCTTGTTATATAATTATTAAATTAGCTAAGAGCATCAAAATCACCCAACAGACAAATAACTGATCTGCTATGTGTGAGGCACCATATAATGTATATGTGGGCATATGTTAGTCATGCCTGTGACAGGCATAGTAGTAGGAGGTACTATTGAAAACCCCACTTGGCAGACCAGATAGCCCAGCAGATAAAAGTTCCTGCTTAGGCAGAAGCAGGCACCAGATTTGACCCCTCACATGCTGTGCCAGCCCTACCCCTGGGGAGAGTTTGACCGAGAATGGGTATGGTGGCACATGCTCATATTCCCAGGGCTTGAGAGGCTGACAAGGGGAAGATCCCTATGAGTCCTATCTGTAGTGAGATCCTGTAGATCCTGTACTAAATAGATTTAAAAAAAATAACTTCTACTCACAGGAAGGTAAATCTGAGAGAATTTAATTTTTTGCCCCCCCCCCCCCCCCCCCCCCG
>PVJA010017064.1:8677-35961 GCA_004027025.1 Myocastor coypus | reverse complement strand
CAAGAACTACTTTCATTGCATCCTGTAAATTCTGGTAAGTTGTGTTTGTGTTTTCATTATATTGTAGATATATTTAATTTCTTGTTTAATTTCATCTGTAGCCCATTGGTTGCTCAGAAGGCTGTTGTTTAATTTCCACGTATTTCTGGGATTCTTGTAGTTTCTTTTGTCATTTATTTCCAGTGTCATTGCACTGTGGTCAGGTAGTATACATGGGATAATTTGTTTTCTTGCATATACTTAAGCATAACCTGTGTACTAATATGTGGTCTATTTTAGAGAATGTCCCCTGTGCAGCTGAATGAAATGTGTATTCTGAAGTGTTTGGGAGGAACACTCTGTTCATGTCCACTAAGTCCAGTTGTTCCAGATTCTGGTTCAGGCCTGCTACTTCTTTTTTAATTTTTTGTCTGCTTGACCTATCTTTTTGGCATAAAAGGGTATTAAGGTCTTCTGTTAAGATTGTAGTATTGGCTATGAGATTTTTCATGTCCATTAAAGTTTGTCTTATATAACTTGGTGCTCCCATGTTGGTTGCATAAATATTTATGAGTGTTACCTCATTATCTTGAATTTTTCCCCTAAGCAGTATGTAATGGCCATCTTTATTTCATTTGTACAAACTTGGTTTGAAGTTTAGAGTGTCTGCAAACAAGATTGCTACCCCTGCTTTTTTCTGGAGCATGTAGTATTGTTTTCCACCTTATCCCTTTTAGCCTATTAGTTTCCTTATGATGTAAGTGTGTTTCTTGTATACAGCATATGGTTGGATTTTTCTTCATTATCTACTCTGCCAGTCTGTATCTTTTAATTGGAGAATTGAGTCCTTTTACATTGGTGGTTATAATTGAAACTTATTGACTTATTATTGAAATGAGTTTTACTTACTACTGTTTACCTCTTTTTCTCCTACATTTAATTGGTTGCTCTATTTGGTGGGTTTTTTCTCTTCTCATTTGTTGAGTTTGGGTCCTTTTGGTTTCTCTCTAAAATTTTTTTTGGTATACCTTGTGTTTTTGGCTTTGACGTCATGAAATTCTTTAGTTCTTCCTTATCATGGAAGTATTTCATTTCTACCTCATACTTGAAGGAGAGCTTTTCTGGGTATAGCAGTCTGAGATGGAATTTGTTTTTATGAGGAAGCACTCTGCTCCATGCTCTTCTTGACATCATCCTTTCTGAAGAGAAATCTGCAGTTACTCTGATAGATTTTCCTTAAAATGTGATCTGTTTCTGTTCTCTAATGGCTTTTTGTATTATTCTTTTGCTACATTTCTGGTATCTTGACTATTATATGTATGGGTGTGGTTTTAGTTGAGTTGGTATTATTTGGAGTTCTATATGCATCAATCAACAGAATCTCCGATTGTTTTCTCAAATTTGGGAAGTTTTCTGCTATTATTTCTGCCCATATTCTTTTTATATCATTTGTGTCAACTCCTTCTTTCCCATTGATTCCTATTAATCTCACATTGTTCATTTCTGCATCATCTTGCAAATTTTTGAATTATTTTTTCCTGCATCCTTGTTGTTTTTAAGATATCCTTTGTTAACTTTTCACTAGCTGTGACAATCTCTTCAAGTTCTGAGACTCTATCTTCACTTTTGTTCATATGGTTTTGCCAGCTAATGATTGAGATTTTATTTTCTTTTATATCTCTTTGAAAATGTTTCATGCAATGTATTTCTTTCTTGTACTGCTCAATCAGGGAATCCATCAATTTTTTCTATCATCCTCTAATTTTTTTTTATCAGTATCTTCTTTAGTAGTGCTGAAGTCTCTCATTATAGTTATCCTTTCTCTAGTTCAGAAATTTTTTATGCTCTGATCTCCTCTCTACTTTTTTGTAGTTGTTCCCTTACTTTAGACACTATTAATTTAGAGAGGCCTTTTTTTATCTTCAAAGGCTATTTCTGCCCTTGTTTCTTCTACACGTTTCTGCAGTTGTTTTTCCACTTCAAAGTCTATTAATTCATGCATTTCTTTTTTTTCACTTCAGATGTTACCTGTGATCTGAGTTGCTCTATACATTTCTGCTCTTGTCTGTCTACCTCAGAAGCTATTAATTCATAGATTTCATCTTCATAATTCCCATTTTCTTGTAAGGTAGTGTCTCCTATATCTGTTACAGTTGGACTCAGATCTCAGATTGCATTTTGCTCCTTGTTGGTATCATTCTGTATAGCAGTGATCTTTGGTCCAGGACTGTGTGCCCTGGTGTTAGTCGTTCAGTCCAGGCTGCTGCGTGGGCTGAGCTCCTTGTAGGCTGGGGGAGGGAAGTCTCTCTCACGTGGCTGGCCTTGTTGCTGTATAGCTTGTGTTATGAGGGAGGTCTGACTCACATGGTGGACCTGGTACTAGTCAGGCTTAGTTTGTGTCTGGCTGAAGGTCTGATTCACGTGCCAGGCCTAGCTGCTGGATAGTCTACGCTTACTTAGGGCAGGAAGTGATCTGATATGGTGGGTCTGATGCTCGTTATGATGCACCCACGGCAGGCCAGAGGAAGTCTCAGGTGGGCCTGAGGATATTTCACGTGGCCAGAAGTCACAGGTGGGCCAGCGGTCTAAGACAGGCCAGAGGGAATCTCAGGCAGGCTGCAGGAGGTCTCAGGCGGGCCTGATGATATTTTAGGTGCCCAAAAGTAACAGGCGGGCCGGATGTCTAAGATGGGCCTAAAGAAGTCTCAGGCAGGCCTGAGGAGTTCTCAGCCAGTCAGACATCTCAGGCGGGCTGGAGGGGGTCTGATCGGCAAGCTGGAGGTGGTCTCAGGCTGGCCAGAGGAGGTCTCAGGTGGCCAGAAGTCTTAGGCAGGCCAGAGGAAGTCTCAGGCGGGCAGGAGGAGGTCTAATGCAACAGGCTGGAGGTCTCAGGCGGGCAGGAGGAGGTCTCAGGTGGCCAGAGGTATCTGGCGGGCCAGAGGAGTTCTCAGGTGGGTCGGAGGAGGTCTAATGTGGCAGGCTGGAGGTTTCAGGCTGATGGTAGCTATTTGAATATGTAAAATATTTCTTATAAGAGCTTGTTTACATGGAGACTACAATGTTAAATACATGTCATGTACACAATCTTAAATAATGTGTCACTTCTGTTATATATAAAATATATTGATAGAGTTCAAAATAAAAATCAGATGATTGGAAAAGAGAAAAAATTATTGTGGATTCTTGATTCAGCCCCAGCCTAAGGGAGATGATCTGCACCATGCTTACCAATCCTCTCCGGACATGGCCCAAGCCCACCATGTATGGGTGAGATCAGTTCTGCATCCATGAAGTTTCTCCTATATTCCTAACCTAGCCCCAGCCTAAGGGTGATGATCTTCACTGTGTTTCCTGATCTTCTCCAGACTTCACCCAAGCTCAGTGTGTGTGGGTGAAATTTGTTCTGAGTCCATCATATCTCCTCCAGACCCCACCCAGCCTCTGCAAGTGGGTGGGGGTCAGTCCCATGAGCTGCAGCAGCAAGAAACTGAACACAGCAGCAGTACCAAAAATAGACACATTTGAATCAGTTCAAACTTGGTAGATCCAGACTTGGTAAGCTGAGATACCTTGCTGTACCCAGATCAAGGAGAGCATCTTCTCTTTTTTTTCTCTTGATCTACAGAGAGGTCAACAGGTAACTTGGTGAACTAATCTGCCTGGAAGATTCCAGGTACATCAAGGGGAGGTGATCAGACAGAGCTTAGGGAACTAAATTAAATATAAACTCCCAATTTAATATCCACTTCGTTGCACAGACATACTTTCTCTGACGGTCTGAAACACAAACCAGTTAGATACAAAACTTTGTAAACTGCTAAATATCACTGCCCATTATTAGGGTTCCCTTCTGTAGACCTGTAAATACACAACTATAACTGCTTTAACATTATGATCTCTCTTGGGTAAGAACTTCGATAGGTGCCAAAGGTATAACTGCACTGACGTTGTACCCCAAAGGTCAGAGTACAGTGCTGTACAAAATAACAAAGAGAGGGAGCAAAATGCAATATAGGCCCTGAACCCACCCAGAACAAATGTGGGAGACACTAGCATGGAAGAAAATGGTAGTCACACGGCTGAAATTTCTGAATTAATAGTATCTGAAGTAAAGAAACAAATGCAGAAAGGTGTAGAGGAAATAAGATGAGAAATAACCTCTGAAGTAAAAAAAAAAAAAAAAGAAGTCTCTTATTTAATAGCATCTGAAGTAAAGAAACAACTGCAAAAAGATATATAGGAAATCAGATCAGAAATAACCTCTGAATTAAAAAAGAAATATGTGAACTAACAGTGTCTGGAGTAAAGAGACAAGTGCAGAAAGGCAGAGAGGAAGTCAGAGCAGAAACAATCTCTGAAGTAAAAAAAATGACAACTATTATGAATGAATTAAGAACTGCTTCTAAATAATACACCCATAAAAATTAGAGATTAGAAAAATGATGGATTAATTGAATGAGTAATTTAGGAAAGATATCGATCACATGAAGCAGACTGAAAGAGATACACAGAAACTAAAAATATGAATCACAAGCTGGCAAAGCCACATGAATGAAAGTGAAGATAGAGTTTCAGATTTTGAAGACACTGTTGTAGCCAGTGAAGAGGTAAGAAGTGATCTATTAAAAAGAACTAGGATGTAGGGAAAAATAATTCAGTATCTGCAAGATGATGCAAAGATGAACAATGTGAGACTAATAGGTATCAGTGAGAAAGAAGGAGTCAATACAAATGATATAAAAGAGTTTGTGCAGAGGTAATAGCAGAAAATTTCTCAAATGTGAGAAAACATTCTGTCATTTGGATAACTGAAGCATATAGAACTCCAAATAACATCAGCTGAATTAAAACCACTCCCAGACCTATAATAGTCAAGATCCCAGAAATTGAATGCAAGAACAATATGCTAAAAGCAGCTACAGAAAAGAAACATCACATTTTAAGGAAAACCTAAAAGAATAACAGCAGATTTCTCTTGACAAACCATGAAGTCAAGAAGAGCATGGGACAGTGTTTCAAGTCCTCCATGAAAACAAATTCCACCTTAGACTGTTATATCCTGCAAAAGTCTCTTTCAAGTTTGATGGGGAAATGAAATACTTCCATGACAAAGAACAACTAAAGATTTCATGATGACGAAAACAACACTACACAGAATATTAAAAGATATACCAGACTGGGAACAAAATGATGCAAATTTCACAAATGAGAATGAAAAGAATCTACCAAATAGGGCAAAGAAATAAACAAAGAAGGGCATAAACAAGAGCAGGAAAATAACATGTCAAGCATAAGTCAATACATCTCATGTATAACTATCAATGTAAATGGACTTAATTCACCAATTAAAATAGACTGGCATAGTGGATTAGGAAGCAAAATCCAACAATATGCTGTATATAAGAAACACACTTAACTGATACAGAAATTCATAGGCTGAAATTCAAAGGATGGAAGACAATACACTCAGCCATTTCTTTTTTTTAAAATTTATTTATTTATTTATTTTTTCTTGTTTCAGAACCTTTGTTTGTTTATTCACTTATTTTTATGGCTGGCTCAGCCCGCCCCGAGGGCAGGGCTGGAGCAGCATGTGGTGCCGGGGATAGAACCGCAGTCCCTGAAGCCGCCCAAGCTTTCCTAAGCAGGGGCTTCAGACCACTGAGCCATCCTGCCGGGCCCACTCAGCCATTTCTGAATACACATTTATTTCAGGTACTTATGGGACATTTTCTACAGTAGACCACATACTAGTCCATAAGTCTTTCTTACATATATACAAGAAAACAGAAATTATCCCATGCGTATTATCTGACCGCAGTGCAATGAAATGGGAAATAATGCCAAAAAATCACAAAACCCCATAAACACATGGAAATTAAACAGCAACCTCCTCAGCAATCAGTGGATTACAGATGAAATTAAAAAATATCTACAGTATATTGAAAATTTAAACACAACTTATCAGAATTTATGGGATGCAATGAAAGCAGTTCTTGGAAATATTTAACTCTCAAGCACTTATTAAGAAAATTGAATAGGACAGAGAAATACATTAATGCTTCGTTCACCTCAATCATCTTGAAAAGGATGAACAAGCCAAACCCAAAGCGCAAAGACGAGTGGAAATTATAAAGATTAGAGCAGAAATTAGCTCAATTGAGACAAAGAAAACAATACAAAGAATTAACGAATCAAAAAGCTGGTTCTTTGAAAAACTAAATAAAACGGATAAGGCTCTAGCTCTTGTTATTATGAAGATGAAAGAAAAAACCTGAAAATTAAGCAATAAAGAATGAAAAGGGCAAAATTACCACAGATGCAAAGGAGATTCAAAAGATCATTCTTAGTTACTTTGAGAATGTTTACTCTCACAGAATTGACATAGATGAAAAGGACAGATTCTTAGAAAGCTACGAATTGCCATAACTGGATCAAGAAGATATAGGAATGGTCAATAACCCAATAAGAACCAATGAAATACAAAATGTAATAAAAAACCTATTGACAAAAAAAAAAAAAAAAAAAAAAAAAAAAAAAAAAAAAAAAAAAAAAAAAAAAAAAAAAAAAAAAAAAAAAAAAAAAAAAAAAACAACTCCAAGTCCTGATAAATGCATAGCTGAATTCTGCAAGAAATTTACAGAAGATGTAATCTCAAAACTCCTAAAACTCTTCAATGAAATTGAAAAGGAAACAGTCCTCCCAAAATCATTCCTGGAGTCAAGTATTATATGATAACCAAAATCAGAGAAAGGTACAACTAAAATACAAAACTATAATCTCTTTCAAGAACATAGATGCCAAAATCCTCAATAAAGTCCTAGCAAAGAGAATACAGCAAATAATCAAGAAGATTATACACCTCGACCAGGTAAGATTTATCCCAGGAAGGATGGTTCAACATACGCAAATGTATAAATATAATACATTGTATTAATAGAACCAAATGAAAAAGCCATGTAGTCATCTCAATTGATGCAGAAAAGGTTTTTGAGTAAGTCCAACGCTCATTTATGTTCGAAGTCCTACAGCAAATTAGAATAGATGACCTTTATCTCAGTCTGATAAAAGCCATCTATGACAGTCCAATGGGTGACATAATTCTAAATGTGGAAAAGCTGAAGTCTTTTACTCTCACATCTGGTACAAGACAAGCATGTCCTCTATCACCACTTCTATTCATTATCTGGAGTCATTAACTAGAGCAACTAGACAAGAGAGAGAAAGAACAGGAATAAGAATAGGAAAAGAAGAAGTTAAGCTATCATTATTTGCAGATGACGTGATACTCTACTTGGAAGACCCAAAGGAGACCTCAGAGGAGCTTGTTGAATTAATGTGCAAATTTAGTAGTATAGCAGGGTACAAAGTTAATACCCAAAAGTCAATAGCATTCCTCTACACAGATAACAAATGCACTGAGAGGGAAATTAGAAAAACAATACCTTTTACATTAACACCTCAGAAAATGAAATACCTAAGTATTAATCTAACTAAAGAAGTAAAAGATCTATTCATTGATGGTAATTTTAGTTCTCCAAAAAAAGAGATCATAGATGATTTCAGAAGATGGAAAGATATTCCCTGTTCCTGGATAGTAAGAACCAATATTGTGAAGATGGTCATTTTTTATGGTTTGTGTATAGGTGTTCCCCCAAAGCCGCATGCTGTCAAGGGGCTGCTTCTAGAATTTGTAATTGATTATTGTGGAAATGAGTGGTGCCTCTTCCCTGGGGAAGGTGATTTGCAATTTTTTTTTTTTTCAGTATGGGGGATTGAACTCAGGGCCTTGTGCTTGGCAGGTAGGTACTTGGGCCCTTGAGCCATCTCCCCAGCATGAATTTCAGTGTAAAGGAAGAGAAGTTAGCTGCTTGAGCATCTACCTCTCCCTGTTCTCTTGCTCGTAGCTGCCACCATGAAATGTTGTTTTCTGCCATCTGCCACTCTGCTGTGGAGCCAGCTGAATATGGACTGAAACCTCCAGTAACTGACCTAAATAAACCTTTCCTTCCTTCACCTTGAGTGTCCGGTGTTTGTCTCAACAAGGAGAGAAGAGTAACTAAGACAGCCATACTCCCAATATTGACATGCAGATTTAATGCAATCCCTGTCAAACTACCAACGACTACCAAACTACCAACACAGACCTGGAGAAATCATTGCTATAATGTATTTGGAATCAGAAAAGACCTAGAGTGGCAAAGGCAATCACAAGCAACAAAGACAAGGCGGGAGGCATTTCAATTCCTGACTTAAAACTATACTACAATGGTACTGCTATAAAATCAGGATGTCATTGGCAAAAAAAAATAAATAAATAAAATAAAATAAAAATAGAGCAGAGAATCAATGGCATATATTAGAAGATGCAGAAGCAACTGCAAACAAGCACACTCAGCCACCTTATATTTGATGAAGGGACCAAGCATGTTTACTGAAAGAAAGACAACCTCTTTAAGAAATGGCTCTGGAAAAACTGGATCTCCACATGCCAGAAACTAAAATTTGACCCTTGTCTATCGCCATGCACTACAGTAAAGTCAAAATGGGTTAAAGAGCTAAATATTAAGATAGAAACACTAAATCTCCTGGAAGAGAAATTACGAGGGAATCTTGAAGATACTGGTGTAGGTAAGCAGTACATTGACAGAAATCATTCTGCACATGTAATACTTTAAAGAGTCAACAACTGGGACCTCCTTTTACTGAGAAGCTATTGCACGTCAAAGGAAATTACCAACAACGTGAAAAGAGAACCTGCAAATTTCAAAAAAAAAAAATCTTAACTATAAAGTACTCAGACAAAAGTCTTCTATATAGAATTTATAAAGAACTAAAAGACATTTGGCCCCAAAATTTAAAGACACAATCCAGATTTGGGCATCTGAGATGAACACATACTTCTCAGAGGAAGAAATACTAGAAACTAATAAATAAATGAAAAAAAAAATGCTCCACATCACTAGCATTCATGTATTGCAAATTAGAACAGCACTGAGATACCATCCTACCCCAGGAAAAATAGGTATCATAAAGAAACAAAACAACAACAGGTGGTGGAGAGGCTGTGGGGAGAAAGGAACCCTTCTCCACTGTTGGTGGGAATGCAGACTGGTGCAACCATTATGGAAATCAGTTTGGAGGCTCCTTAAAAAACTAGAACTGGAAATTCCATTCAATCCAGCTATTCCCCTATTTGAATTTTCCCAGAAGAATGAAAAACATCATCTCATAGTGATATATGTGTACCTATGTTCATAGCAGCACAATTTGTGATAGCCAAATCTTGGAAACAATCAAAATGCCCATCATCTGAAGAATGATTGAAAAAGATGTGGTATTTTTATATAATGAATATCACTCAGTTATAAAGAATGATAAACTAGAAGAATTCATATATAGGTGGATGTATCTTGAACATATACTCATATAAGTGAAATAAACCAGACCTACATATGCAAATATTATATAGTCTCGCTAATAACAATAACTCAAAAGAAGAAAAGTAAATAAATACATTTTTGGGGGGTACCACGAATCAAACTCAGGACCTTGCATTTTCTGCATCATGAACCCCTATAAATATTTTTTAGAAAAGTGACTTAAATACAAAATGCATTTGGAAGAGTTAAAAAATTAACGTTTATTGAAAGTGTTTATGTTTAATTATTTGACCAATCTTACATACCTATATCTATTAATCTAAATTGATTTGGTGATGAACATATGTAATACAACCACTGTTAAATTTTTGTTCTTGTTCTGAAATTCTGTACTATGTGTACTCTTGCTTGTTACTGTTTTTTCTGTCATTTTTTCTGCTATTTTTACTCTTTAAAATAAAATTTAAAAATAAAAAATCTCAAATGTTCAAGTATTATTTTACAGTGTTAAAGTGTTGGTGTTCAAAGGGACCTCAGAGGTCATTTATTAAAAACAAACATAAAACAAACAAAAAACAAAACAAATCTAGGACTGGAAATCACATTGAATACAGCTATCCCCTACAGGGAATTTTCCCGGAAGAACTGAAAGCATCATATCACAGTGACATTTGTTCACCTATTTTTATAACAGCACAATTTGTGATAGTCAGATCTTTGAAATGGCTTGTGACAGTGGGTTATTGAAGTCACCCATTATTATTCAGTTGGTATTTATTGGATCTTGTATGTCCAGTGTTGTTTATTCTGATGTGATATGTCCTGGTCCTTGTTGCATACATATTTACAGTTGTTGTCTTTCCTTGTTGATTTTTTTTCTTGAATAATATGAACTGATTATCTTTGCATCTTCTAATTATTTTTAGCTTGAAATTCACTTTTATGTTAGAGTAAAATTTTTATCTTTCCTTGCTTTTGGTATCCTGATATGAAATGATTATCTTTGCATCTTCTAATTATTTTTAGCTTGAAATTCACTTTTTGTTAGAATAAAATTTTTATCTTTCTTTCCTTTCAGTATCCCGATTTGTGGAATTCCACTTTTTATCCTTTTTTAGTCAATAAATTGCTTTTCTTTTTTATTAGATGAGTTGTTTGAATGTAAATATTTCTGTTTTCTGTTTGGTCCATTCTTACAATCTTTGTCTTTTAATTTGGGAGTTGAGGCCTTTTATATGGAACAAAATTACTGAAAAATGTTGACTTATTCCTATGCATTCTTTTTATTTTTTATTTTATTTTATTTTTTTGCTTTTGACTCCTTTATGTTTGCTTTTCTGTTTACTGCTTGACTTGTTTGGTGTAATCATTCTGGCTTTTTGACTATGTTGGCTTCATTGTCATGACCTACAATACTCTTGAGGTTTTACTATTTAGTATTTTCCTTGCATATATATCTGGAATTTTGACCATGGGATTTTGTGAGGAATTTCTTTCTCACAGTCATTATTTGTCCTTCTGTAAACTTCCCCTCTGTACTGAGTTTTTCCTCAAAGTTTTCTGCTATGATTTCTGTAGGAAGAATTTTTTATTCTCTATGGACAGTCTACTAATTCCTGTCTCAATTACAATTAGCCTTTAGTATTCTTAGTATGATTTAGTAGATGATAGATGAAAATTCTCACTCTTGGCCGGGCATGGTGGCTCACGCCTGGAATCCCAGCACTCGGGAGGCTGAGGCAGGAGGATTGATGCGAGTTCGAGACCAGCCTGGGCTACAAAAGTGAGCTCAGGACCAGCCTCAACTGCATAGCGAGACCCAGTCTCAAAAAGACAAAAAAAAAAAAAAAAAAAAAAAAAAAAGAAAGAAAATTCTCACTCTATTATAGTTTTTAAGGTTTCTATGAGTAAATCATCATTCATTTTGATTTCTGAAACCGTGTCTTCACACTGGTCATTGCCACTTTTTATGAGTTCTGTAGAATTCTTTATCTCTGAGATTCTTGTACTTTTACCTATAGTGTGTACCTTTGACAAATTTGTCATTTATGTCTTGAGCCAATTTTTTCAGCCCTTTTAATGTTTCTGTGTTGCTTCCATGACCACATAGTTTGTGTAATTCCACTATCTTTGCAGTTATGACTCTTTGAACTCCTGGTATTTTTTTCATTTGTTTGTTTAAGCTTCTTGTTTAGTCATTGCATACATCATAGTGGCCGTATGTTTGCTTTCCTCTCCATTGGTGCCATTTTTTTTTACTTTATTTTAGTTGTATTTAAAGATGTTTATTTGGCTTGTTTTTCATGCTGTGTGTATGTATGTGTGTGTGTATGTGTGTGTGTGTGTGTGTGTGTGTGTGTGTGTGTGTGTGCACGTGTGCGCACGTGTGCTGAGCATTGAGGCTTAATGGAGCAAACATAATGAGAGATTTTTTTGTTGTTGATATAAGGATCTCTTTATCTATGCTTTCTTGGCTTCATTTTTCTAGAGTTATTATTTACATTTTCAGCCTGTTTTATTTGCACTTGATCCTCTCACTGTAGTGTAAGAAGAGAATTTTCACTTGCAATAACAGCATATACAGATTTAAGCATGCACAAATTATAAACATTAAAATTTATTTTGATAATTTCACCCTTTTGTCAGTACCCCTTTCAGACTATATTATATGGTTATGTGTAGTTAATTTGGGATGTGGGGGTGGTTTGAGTAGAAAGACAGGAAGGGCAGTAAGGATAGATTAATGCAGAGTACATTAAGAGAAATGTCACTTGGTACCATGCAGAAAGGAAGTTGGACTTCCACGATCATTTTTATGGTGAGATTTGAAGACTAGTGTAGAGGAAATTTGAGAGAGTATTTTTAGTCAGGAGAAAAGATAGAGAGGGTGGAATTGTATTCATAGTTTGAAGGAGGCTCTGAGATTGGTAGTATTTGTTAATGCATCTGTAGCTAATTTTGTTTGTATCTGCTAGGCTGAATTTTATTGAGGATTATCCTGACATTCCTTAAATAGTCCTATTTAACTCATAACACTGGCTAATTCTTATTTTCTAATGTACTTATCAAAACACCTGTTATATTTATGCCATTAGATATGTGGAGAAGAGGTAACAAAAGATGAGATAATGAGGATGAGAGGATTACAAACAATGAGAAAGGAAGAGAGTCAAATGAAAGGAGAGAGAAAAACACCTAAAGTAGGACCATGTCAAAGGAGAAAGTCTTCAAGTTCAGAGTTTGATAATCAACAAATACAATAAAGAATCACAAGAGGAAAAAAGTATTAAAAATATAGATTCTAGAAAAAAACTAACCATGAGGATCTTATTGTAATAAAGTAGCAACTGTTCAAGAACTACCACCAAAATAACAATAGAAATAAGAATAAAATCCTTTACCTTGTTACTATATCATCAACACACTCGTTTTCCTCTGTGCTGCCATCACTGATTTCTATGAGCTAAGCTATTGCCTGTGGCTCATTCAAAGAATTGAGTGCTGTTGGCTTCCTCAAAATGTGTGTCGTATATGGAAGCTATTTTTGGGTGTGACATCTGCAGGCCTCCATGTATCCAGTTTTCTTCATTGATTTTGGGGCAGCAATGGGATTAAATATTGTGGATGTCTTAATGTCTTCTCTCCTTATGCTTTGTTGCCTAATACGAGGCATGGAGCATTTCTCTGTCTGCTGATGTCTATCTCAGCTCTGCCTTCATAACCTTGTGACATTCTCAAGCTGGGATGAGAGCTCTTCTTTACTTTGTGGGCTGTTGATACCTCTTATTGCCTCAGACCTGCACTCACACTGTTTTGTTTATACTAAATAGCTTTTTAACTCTGCTCTGTGTATTTGTACATTTGTTGCAGAACCCTTTTCTTGTCTCCTGCACTATGGTCTACAATTCCTCCATGGTAGTTCATTGGGAGTTGTTGATAGGGCTCTGAATGTTCCATGTACAGCAGTTCTGTTGTATGTGAGAGGACTTTTTTTCTCTGTGTTGAGTAGTTATTTTCTTTTCTCAGAGACCTGCTGTCTGCAAGTTTGCTATTTTAACAGTAATAAAGTTTAAATCAATAATAGTATTCAGCGAAGAGAGGGAAACTTTTGATGCTGTGTATCATTTCTGATTTCAGTTTTTCATGCGCCATATTTGTTATTTCTGTTATATAGAATGACAAAATGACTACTTTTACCAAAGCACTGTTTGTATTCACAGATCTAAATAAGGACGCAGATATTATTTTATTCCCAACAATCTCATAAAGCCAATACTATTTCTTTTTTCTAGAAAGAAGTTTAGGACTAAATAAAATTAAGTAACTTCCAGTTATGGTGAATTCTTAATAATCAGTGATGTAATTGACAAAGTGATTACTAAATCTAATATGTGCACCATTATGGGCAATGAACGGACGTTTTTCTTTTACCCTGTAAAGAGGGAATCCAACTCTTTTTTGAATAGCATAAAGAAAGTCAGGGAATGAAGGCAAGTATTTCTACTTTTGACTGCTAGTGAACTTATTAGACACACCAGTGCCTCATTGTGGCAAGTTTTTTTAAAGGTTTAGGTGCTACTCTTTATATTGTTTTAGATGTTCATGTCCAGGAGAACTGAAGAATTGGACTATGCCTTGCTATACCAGTTGAAAGAGAAGGAACATTGACAGTTGCAAGCGACTGTGACTCTGAAATTTACTTGAAATGCTTTTTCTGGGAAAATGTGCTTGGTAAAACTATTTTACACCCATGAATTTTGATGCTATGAAGTATCACTTAAGTTTCACCACTGATCTGAGCTTAAAGACTTAAAGTTTTATCCAGTGTGCAATTTTGAATATGATAATATTTGTTATTCATTGTACTTGTGTAAGTTGCAGAAAAGCCCAATAATTACTGCTCTATACAGTTTTTAACTCTGGAATAACACTGAGCTACAACCCAGAGGGAAAAAGTAATCAATTATATAATGTTACTGATGATCATATATGGAGAGGTCATAAAAAAGTTTAACAGATTAGAATTTTTCTGAGTTTATTGCAGTTTGCAAGAATGCTGACATCGGGTTGTACTGCAAAGAAAAAAATTCCTGACTTCCATGTTCTGCTATAAAGAAGTTTGGTTATTTAGTTTCAAAAGGACAGTTTCCTAAGTATTTCAAAATGCCTGGATGGCTACATTTTTCATTCCTTTTGGAAACTTCTTTGTCATCCTCATGGCACATCCCTCTGGCATGTGTGACCAGCTGCAAAGCTAAACCTTATACAATAAGAATTCTTTCATCCCTTTGTGTGATGTGTTTCATTTTCAGAGTTTAGATGATCCTCTTCAATAGCAATGGTAGCAGTAGTCATTGTTAGGTTGAATAGGCAGCCTAGATGCACAAGAGTAGTCATAACTAGACAAGCTCCCAGAGTCCTTCCTTGGTTCCAAGGTGCCATGTTATGGAACACTTTCTCCTGCTGGATTAATAACAAGAGAAAAGAAGAAACAGTGTACCCAAAGGAATCCAATTAAAGTACTTCAGCTTCACTGATGTCTATTCTATTATTTTCTTAACTTTCTACCCTATGGATAATTATTCTAACAGAAAGAAATAAACTGAAAATCACGTTAAATCCCTTATTTATTTTGCAAAAGCACCAAAATGTTACAATGTGACATGGAGTAACTATGCTTGGTATATTATAGTTGAAAAAAAGTTTTGGCTAGTCTTTCTGTGTCTTCCCTAATATTTTTTATCTAAATCACTGTGCGGTCTTACTGAGTGAAGCTGCTTGATATTCAGAAGTTTGTCTCTCTTCACAGTTCACATTTCAGCATTAGTTCTTTCTGCGGACTCCTGATTTTTTTCAACCCCAGTTAATCTCACTCCTAATGCCTATATTATTTATAATTACTGAAGAAAATCAGTGGTGCTACTAATTTAGTTTTTTTTTTTTCCTTTCTGTAGATTACATCCAGAGCTTATACATGTTATGCATATCTCCTGCAAGTGAACTACATCCAATCCCCAAATTAGGCTCTTACATTTTAGCCTTAACTCTGTCAAAAATAAAAATCAGAGCCAGGCATAGTGATGCACGCCTGTAATCCCAGTACTTGGGAGGCTGAGGCAAGAGGATAGGTGTGAGTTAGAGACTAGCCTGGTTTACAGAAGTAAGCTCAAGGCTAGCCTGAACTGTATAGTGGGACCCTGTCTCAAAAAGACCAAAAAAAAAAAAAAATCAGAATTTGCAGTAATTATCTATCTATCTATCTATCTATCTATCTATCTATCTATCTATATGTAGTGAAAGGTAATTTGCAGAGTATAATTCTCATATAATTTTGATCATACATCTGTGAGATGGAATTGATTAGTTCTTTTATCTTTGACCTATCTTGAAGTACAGAGAGGCGAAGTGAATGTCCCACAACAAAATAGAAATAATGAATATATCAGAACTTTAAATTTTGGATTTTCTTTATAGAAGATATGTGGCCTATCCTACTAGGGAGAAAGTTTTTTTCTTAAAAACTAAAGTTCATTTAGTGATTTTTTGTGTGTGTGTATGTGTGTGTGCATGTGTAGTATATATTCATGATTTTAGTTAATGCTTTTTCAGACGAGGTTGAGGTAGAATTTAGTAACTTTAATTTTTATTCAGTAATGAAATCCCATTATTTCTAATTAAAAATAAACATTACTCTTCTGTATAAAATGTATATCATAAGCCTGTATAGCAAATTTGCTTATATTTATTAATTATAAGTCTATACTGTTAAAAATCTAGTCTGCATATTAAATAGTACTCTTTGTAACTGCACAATGATGAGAATGTGGTACAAGCATTCTTGATTAATTCAGGATAAAGGGATGCTCTCTGGAACAAATGGCACATTTCTTTTTGTCTGTTTTCTTGCAGGTATGCCAACTTAGAGTGATTTCTGTTTGCTTTCAGATTTGTTTTTGACGGTCTTAAATGTACAATTGTAATTTAATTATGGAAATTGGGGGCCCGGAGGGATGACTCAGTGGTCTAAAGTGCCTGCTTGGGAAAGTTTGGGCGGCTTCAGGGACCGCGGTTCAATCCCGGCACCACTTGCTGCTCCAGCTCTGCCCTCGGGACAGGCTGAGCCGGCCATAAAAATGAGTGAATAAACAAAGGTTCTGAAACAAGAAAAAAAAAATTCTTTAAAAAAAATAATTATGGAAACTGGTAAAATGTAAATACAAACATAAGTTGATGATCATTATGAAACTTAATTGTTATAGCAAGACTGTTAAAAGCTGAGTCACTTAAAAAAACTGGATAGCTATGGGCTGGACAACTACAAAAGGTCTGGGATATAGGGGGAAGATGATTGTAAAACAGTCTGGAAGGTTTCTTCATTTATCTTGTTTTCCAAATCTCATTAAGCTTTCAGTGACTTCAAATTAACCAAACCTGGAGATCATTGGTGTGATATTTTGATGTACTTTAAACAAGAATAATAATATGTACGTTAAATTGAATAGCAGAAACTAGAAATCATTGATAGCCCTTACTTCTCTGTCACAGGGTTTGAATATAGGTATATAATTGTATATTTTAATTTTTAAATAAACTAAATATTTTTAGATTGTTTTAAGTCAACTTTTATGCCTGGCTTTTTTGATGTGTACAATGGATATTAAAAATAATTGGAGTTGCTAGGATTATTATTGTTTTGAATAGATGAAGATTAAATGAGGTACATATCACGCAGAAGTATTCCTAGTATAGAGACTTTAAAAAAAGTTGTTATTAATCAGTAGTAAATCATTTTTGTTATTATTGAAATTGTCTGGTCTATAGCAGGAGCAAAACCATGCACTTATGTACACAGGACGAATCAGATATTGGTCCTAAGAACCTTCAAAACGTTCATCACATTGATCATAGCACCATGCTACACTAAAACTATGCTTGTAATGCATGTTATTCTCATCTTTTTGATGTATACTGCTCCCAATGTAAACTCAGCTACTGTTATACTCTCAAGTAAATGATTGGTTAACAACAACAACAAAAAAAGAATATTAATTGAGAGTAAGAAACAGGGCCAAATGCCATAGGCTTGACAGGCTACTATTTTGTACATCCTTGGATTTCCAAATGTCTGTGTAAAAGTTATGTAACTGCTTATATCACATTCTATGGAGAGTTATTAGAATATCGATGATTGTTGGAAAATATCAATTCCAAGCTAAGTCAAAGGTGTTTGATATTCAGAACGCCAGGGATGATAAGCTCAATTACCTATGTTATAGAGTAATAGTATCACGAAGCTTTTCTGCTGGAGGGTTGAGAATGTAAGTTAACAAACCAAAAATTGGAGAAAAAGGAGGGCTATGAGGATAGCCAATATTTTGGTCCTAGACTTCAAGGTCAGTAAGGACTGAGGACAGAAGAGAACCTGTGCTGTACTATCCTATAACTCAGAGGTGTCCCAAATTTTCTGGACAAGGAGATTATGGAACCTCAGAGGAAAGGGATAAATGAACTATAGTGTGTCTAAGGAAAGTCACCCAGAGGCTTTCACAGAAAGCAAACTGGTCAAGCAATGGCTGTGACTCGTCCCAAAGGCTGACACTAACAACAGTTCTACAAAGCACTGTACATTGTTCCAAAGTGAATAATGAAGGGATTTGACCTAGGAAGATACAAAAAAAGAATGTTTTGTTATATAAGTCTTGCTTTAACTTGCCCTTGATCACCCAGCAGAAAAGCTTAATTATGAGGCGTGAAACGTAGAACTAGACTGGTGTGATGAGATGTAGGAGGCTTGGATCAATAGTCTCCAACGTAGCCAGTTTCACTGGTGGGCCACTGCAGTTGTGGAACATTGGACTGTGTATGCATCTGCTTCCTCTTTGTTCAAAGAGAAATTTTTTTTTCTTTTCTTACTAATATCAACTGGAAGGTGTGTCATGCCCACACTCCGTGCTCTGTATTATTATTGTGAGGACAATATGCAGTGTGTCAGTTGTTAAAAAAATTAATGTTTATTGAAAGTGTTAATGTTTAATTGTTTAATCAATCTTATATACCTATACCTATTATTCAAAAACTGATCTGATGAAAATATGTAAAATAGCCATTGTTAAATTTTTCTGGTTTTGAAATTCTGTACTATATGTACTCTTATTTGTTAATGTTCTTCTATCTTTGTTTCTGCTATTTTTAGTCTTTAAAATAAAAAGAAATTATCTGGTCAAAATCTCACATTCATTGCATGGTTGGTATTCGGGGTTATTGTTGCTTGCTATTCGAATAGTTTAGCAATAGGACACAATGAGTTTGGGTCAGCAGAGAGGTTCTGTTTCCTATCCTCACTCTATCTCAGGAAATACAGAGGGCTAAATTTAATGTTACATAAATTAAAGGGCTCTATGATATCTCATCTGAAGCCTATCAGATGGGAAGCAGCATGTTATGGGTGTTAATGGCTATAGATAGATAGAAGCCTGTAAGAATGATTGGGATAGTTCAAACTGTATTAGTAAAACATATGACTTGTTTGCACAGTACACGCTGTCCATGAAACTTATAGCCAGGAGATTTTTACACTAGTTTTCAATTAATATGAACACTTTTACACAGTTCTCTCATAACCATAGAAGACAAATTAGGGAAAAAGGATATTTTAATATTATGGTTCTATATGTCATTATTTGTATTCTTTTTACTCTATAATTTTATTTCTTACCCTAACTTAAATTTTACCTGCTTTTATCTTTAGCTGTACCATTTCTACCATTTTTAAAACACTAACACAACTGTAGGACTATTATAAAGTAGATAGTATCTCAGAAAATGGTATCTTTAATGCTATACAATGGTACAATTATATTATTATTTATACAGTGATCTAATAATTGAGGCTTCTATGCACTGGGGATCTACTCATGATGCCCTTTTCTTAAGTCTTATATTTTCAAGGTAGTAATCTTCAAGAAAACTTTTTTCTTTATATCATTTCTTAACCATGAACATGATATTCAGAACTGTTTGGTAATTACCTTTCTAGGACGAGAAACAGTCTAGATTTAGATATGCTCAGAGCTCTTTTTTTTTTTTTCCCTCAAATCTCTGAGATAATCTTTTCCCTTGATATTTTAAATTTTAGGTTATGGATTAAGGCATTTCTGTAACTGGCCCTGGATGCACAGATGCATAACAAAATGTTTTTGAGTGTTTAGTGTATCACTTTCTTGTGCAACAATAAAATTGGGGCACATGACGATATTGACTTTACTACATATTAGTGGCTAACACATCATGGAATGTGAGATTGATGTTGTAAAAGAAATGTACTATTCTGGTGTGTGTGTGTGTGTGTGTGTGTGTGTGTGTGTGTGTGTGCGTGTGCATGTGCGTGTGCGTGTGCGTGTATGTGTGTCTCTGTGTGTTATGGTGCTATTCTGTTCTAGTTGATTAGAAGGTAGTAGTTTGGAGGCATTACAATGATATGAAAGGCTATAACTTGATCAGATTTCTTATTAAAAAGATTTTAACTTTTCAATTTTGAAGGGATGTGTTATTCAGGACAACCTTAAAAATGGAATACTAGCAATAGGATCATTTTTCTTATTTTTAAATCATTAATTTATAAGATAAAGTATATACTTATCTGTAATGGCGAGATTTTTTTCTGCTTGCTAGTTAAAAATTTAACATATTTCCAGACTAGACTGACGTTGCATACAAAGACTTGTTAAAATATTCGTGTGTATATTCATAAATATATAGAATTTGAAAAATAAGTATGCCAGAAATTTTGACTAAGTTGAGCAGTTGTAATAAATTCCATGCAATTATTGATTTTATTAAGTATGAAAAACTATTTCTAATTTCATTGGATCATTCATTCATTCATTCATTCATTCAAGTTGGCGGTTGTATTTGGCATTGTAGGAAAGACAAGGATCGTTAATACATGGTACTTGAGTGATAAACATCCAAAAATTATCGGTAGCATAAAAAATTTGTTAGATTTGCCTTTTATTATAATTATTATGTTTTACTTATTTCACATCTTAAAATGTTTTTATTCTCGTATATTTAATTTATATCCTTAGTATTTTGTACCACCAGTGTTTTTGGATAGATTTTAATGGATAGAATTTAATGTACCACCAGTGTTTTTGGATAGATTTTAATTACACAGTACATAATATAAAATTATGTACTTAAATTTATAATATAGTAAAAACTAATAATTTTATATTTGTAGTACTGGTTTTAATCATATTACTCTACTTCATTTGATTCTCTCTATTTGGATAAAGAGATGAAAAAGATTATTGGTATTTGGTGATCAAAATTCAGTGTATGTAGAAACCCAATAATATATTTTTTATTTCTAATTGAATAAAATATAAATAGGAGTATGGAAGATGGAGACAGAAGGAGGAAATATCTTATATGTGCCACAATAAGAAGAGAGAAATGAAGTGATATCTACTAAAGTGCTTTAAGTTAGGGAATGGTTGCTTAGTTCTGTTTTGAAAAAAATAATACGTCAGCAGTTAATGTGGAAGAAGAGTGAAGAGATGAGAGTCATGTCTAAGTGACAAGTTATAGCATTCAACATGAAATATATTGACAGCCTTAACTGTAACAGTTACTATGAAACTGAGCCACATTATGAAAGGTAGTTTTAAGAGATTATTAGGTGGAACTGATAAGATTGGGGATTACCTATGTAGAAGGATGCTGTTAAGAAAAAGGAGAATTTCACAAGACCCTTAAGATTCTATTTTAAGTGAAATGGTAGGTAGCCAGAATTAGGGAGGATATAGAAGGGAAATTAAATATGTTATAAATAATTCAGTTGGATTTCAAATATAAATTAACTTTGTTTCGAGAAAATATGATAATATCCTGGGACCTGAAAGAGTAAAAATTAGGGTAAGTTTGGTATAGTGAAGCAGTCAGAGGAAAGTAAGTGTAATGGCTAGTATGGCTTATATTTAGATATACCCCCAAGATTCAACCCCATATTTTCAGAGGTGGTTGAATCTTGAGTATGTGATGCTGGAATTGATTCATGGCATGATTCTAGGATTAATGGTTTGCCACCCTATGTGTGAGTCCTATCTTCCCTAAGGGTGGACAAAGGCTAGGAAGAAGTGTATAGCTTATCACTTGCTGCTTTATTACTTTGCTGCTTGCTGCCTTCTGTCTCCTCTTAACTGTTTTTTTTTTTTTTCCTTATGTGTAATGTCCTTTTGTTATTCTGCCCTGCCCTACCTTGGAGCCAGCCAACTATGAAATGAAACCACTACAAACTGTAACCTACAATAAACTATCCCTCTTTTAATTTTTAGTATCAGGTATTAGGAAATTACTATAGAACACAGGAATTTCTTGAATTCATTATTTTCCAGATTGTCTTTCATAACAGATTTCTCCCACTTTATTATTATTATTAATATTAGCTGATTAATAAAAGCCTTATGATTTTAATGACACATAAATAACATGGTTGTATCTGTAGGATTAGCATGTTCAGAAATTTTTTTATTTTTTAATTTATTTTTTTATGGCCAGCTCAGCCTGCCCTGGGGGAGGGGCTGGCACAGCATGTGGTGCTGGGGATCAAACTGCTGTCCATGTGGTTGCCTAAGTTTTCCTAAGCAGGATCTTTAGACCGCTAAACCATCTTGCTGGCCCATGATCAGAAATTTTAATAGCAAAATTTTAGTTAAACTTGCTGATTGTACATATTTTCCCTTGTTCTTTCTTTATAAAGGACTAGAAATTTAAGACTGAAAAGCATGACTCCACTAGCATGAGAAGCAGTGACATATAAAAAACATAAATTTTTAGGGAAAAAAAAGAAGTGAGAGTGAATTAGAAAGTTGAATACAAGTGACTAGAGAGTATTAGGGCAATGAAAATCAAGTGATTTTATGATTTAAAAGGTTTTTTAAAAATATATATTTAAAAAATATATTTGGTACAGGGTTTCACTATGCAGCTCATACTCATAGTGATCTTCTTGTTTTCAGCTTCCCCAGCGCTGTGATCATAGGCGCATGTCACTACACTCAGTCTCAGTGGCTGGCTCAGCCCACTCAGGGGTGGGCCTGGTGCAGCATGTGGTACCTGAGATGGAACCCTGGTCCCTGCACTTACCTAAGTGCTTAGTCTTCATCTGCTGCGCTAATCTCACTGGCCTGTTCTAAAAGTTTAGATTTCGAGAAAGTATATCCCATGCATAATAAGAGCTGATATGAAAACAAATTACTATATAATCAGAGAAATAATACGATGTTTACATGGCATAATCATATAAAAAGGAATAATCAAAAAGAACACTCACAATAATTAAAAAATAGATTTATAGAAGAGTTGAAGTGTTCTTGAAACATTTATCTTTTTCAAAGTCAAATATTAGAAATGAAGAAAAGATAAAAATGAGCTAAGTAGTTCAACAAATTAATTACCTGACCAGTATCTCAAAAAGGATTTCCAGAAAACAAAGAAAATGAAAGGAAGGAAGTTATAAAATTATATGGTACAATTTTCAGTGATGCATAGGAGGTTCTAGTTTAAAGTAGTGTACTGGGATGATGTTATAAAGATAAAATACGTCCAAAGCAGTGTACATAGCTGGAAATTTTTAGAATATCATCAATAAATAGATGACAGTAGAGACTTCTAGAGAAAAAAGATATAGGATATATTAGTTCAAAAATCAGAATGGTATCTTATTTCTTAATGGTAACATCCAAAACAAAATGTAACTGAAATTCTCAGGCAGTATTGATTTTTAAATATACAATTCTTCATCTACTCAAACTTGATCAAATGTGAAGGTACAAAGAAAGCATTTCTTTCTTATTTCTCAGGATTCATTTAGAGGAAAGAGTGTGTACATCTGAAGACAAGCTTAGGAGAAAAAGTAAGTCAGAAGATTAAGAAAATAAATGATGAAATAAGATGAAGAAGGTAAAGGAGGGAGTTTATGGGCAGTAGCTATGTATTTATTGTTAGAATGAGCACTAATCATTAATTGAGTTGGAAGATAGAGAGATCCAGAGAAAGGATGTTTTTAGAGAAAAGAATTACCGTAGATTCTTGTTTAACAATCTGAAGTGTTCTGTGAACATAGGTTTCATGTTTTTGTTGTAGACCTTGGGAAGAGATTGGTAGAACTAGCAGTCTTTTGAATTTTTTTTTCATTTTTAAATTCATTTTAATGTGAAAAAAAAGATAAAATAGCAATGAAACAGTTTCAGAACAAGTTAGTAGGATGGTTACAATTAATCCCATGCATATTGTTGTCTTTGTAGTAGTTATTCAGAGGAACGATACAGACCTGGTATCTTGTCTAACCAATATTACTGCAAACTTTTATTCTCAATGAACTAAGACAAAGTAGCTATATATCTATCCTATATGTATATGTATCCTTGTGCATACATAAATATATATTTTTTCTTTTGAAAGTTTCTACTACTAGGAGAAAATATCATACCATATCTTATAAGTAAGTCAGAGATATAGTATGAATCATAACATAAAAAGTATAAACTATATTCAGGAAATTAATTAAATATTAATTAAAATTAAATTAAATACTTCAAAAATATTCCAAAATTCAAATCAAATCATGATTCCAACTTAGAATGTCGGAATGTTGTGTATCATATGTACAAATCTATAATCAATTCAGAGTACTCGCATAGTATTTGAATAGGTGAATACGTACAAAGATAGCAACTAAGAAAAAGTTTCCATAGTAGTAAAGAATTGCTAAGAATAAAACTCCTAATAAGTGCTCTTGCTTTCCTCCTGTGTCTCTGCCACCCATTATGAGGATGTAAAAAGATCACCATATACAAATGAAGAGAAGTACTCACTGGTACCTGATGGTTGACATTTTGATCTCAGACTTTCTGGTCTTCAAAACTGTAAGAAATAAATTGCTGTTATTTTATGGTCTCCCTTACCTTTGTTTATAGTCCCATTTATTATTTTCAGCCTGAGTTGACTAAGATACTAAGTATTTTGGACTTCGGTTTTTCAGGTATAGGATTAACTCTTGGAAAGCAGCGATTAGATTTATGTGCTATTTAAATTGGGACATTATGTCAAATATTATTTGAAGGACTCTGTCTTATTCCTGTAAAGTACACGTTTGCATGGCAAAAGCAATGTTAAGGATTCTAAAAATTCTCTCTAGAATTCTCAGCTCGCAAGTATGGTTTGCAAAAAGTAGAGAGCCAATTATTTGATGACTAATGAGATATAGAAAAGTCAAAATTTCATTTGATTTGTTAAGTGCAGTTATATAATATAAACACAGTAAATTTATTAAATAAAGGATAGCTTTCCCACATTCTAAGTGACGTTTAAACATATATTGTTTTGTATCAAAAGCTTCACATGGCTAGTGCACGTATTTTCATGGAATGCTTTTAGCTGCTTGCTGACTCATTACCTTTTCATCTTTGACTAATGTAATGGATTTTTATTGGGACTTATCTATGGAGATTAAATGATTCAGTGAATGTAGTTCTGAATTTAGATTATCTTTCAGTAATCAGAAATATACTTTGCCAAAATGTCGAGTCTGAGTGTGTTAAAAAAGTTCCTTTTAAGGTTTAAAGTGAAAGCTCCACAATAAAAACCCAAAAGATAAGTAAGAAAAACAGGCCAGAACAGGTCTGGTAGAGGTGTTTAGCTGGCATACTTAAACCTCCTGGTCAGAATTTTCAGAGCATAAGAGAATCAGAGACTGATCACAAAGTGGAAAAGGGTAGAGTGTGTTCTTTATTTTTCTTTTTTCAACCAAAGACATATGGAGTTGATAGAAGGATGAGAGGAGAGATGAGGAAAGTGCAAGATTTCTTTCAGAGATTTATTTTTTAGTTGATTATAGCTTATAATAGTTTTCATTGATAGGTTATGGGAAAGAGAATTTTAAATTTTAGTGCCAAAGCTTTGAAGAGTTACTCTGTTGTTGTAGCTTCTAGGGCAGGCTTGCTTAAACATCAATGGTGCATTGTGACAGTTTTCTCTGCTGTTTCTGATGGACACTCTCCAGGCAGTAAAGGGCAAAAGGGCTACCAGTGCTGGTTTCTGGCATAATAGAAGTGGTTGGACTAGTTTTGTGAGTATATATGTGTAACCTGAGCATTTATTGATAGATTCTTATAATGATCAGTATCAAGTAAAGGTCAGAAAATACTTTGTTTAATCAATGCTGATGTGAGTTTGTATTTTATATTAACTCCTTATGGAATCAGGTGCATGTTATTTAATATTTGTTTCTTGATTGGTAGAAAGGACCAGTGTTTGTGGCCTAAAGGAAAAAAAATACTTAGAGATAGTCACGGCTATATTTCTGAGAGACAACAAAAGTAAGGCGACATTTATTAAGCACTTTCAGGTATTTTTGAAAACTTCTTCCATTTTTAAGCTCTCTTTTTGATATTAACACTGTTTTGCTCTTTTACCTCCTGAAACATTTGTAAAGGTTTTACAAAGTCAGTTTCAGGTGAATATACAGGGTTATTACCTGAGAGCTATGACAGAATGTTTAGGAGGTGATACAGAATAGGCAGAGATTATGAACATTTAATATTTTTCTCTTCCAAGAAGAGTAATCTTCCAATTGGAAGAGAATAAATGGATATTATTGCATTGGTTGGCAATAGGATATTTTGGCAAATTCAAAATCGAAATACATAAAACTTGATAAGCTATTCAAAAGTTGTCATAGCAGTATATTTAAAGAAACTACATATTTATATAATATGTTTTTCAAAGCATAGTCAGTAATATATTCTCACTTAGGATGATCTTGGAAGATAAAGGATACATTCCCATTTTTATAATTAATAAAAAGCTCAGACTTTCCTAATCTTTCTTATTTAACAGTCATATCCTCCCAGAAAATGCTATTAGTTTAAATTTTATAGATGGTTTAACTAAATTTAAATATTTTCTTTAAGCTGTTCATCTGAGCAACTGAAATACAAAACTAAGTACTTTTTCTTGAAAGCCTATGGTTTTTTTTTTTTCTTTTCACATAGAATCATCATTTTTACATGGAGTTAGGTGATATAAAATAAAGGATAGAAGAAATGTATGAAATTGTTAAAACAATAATTTGGAATCCCACAGTGTATACACTATGTCCTATAAGATTCTGAAATAAAATATTGCATAATTGAGGGCATGTAGAATAAAGATGATTAGTTACAGACACATTATTATTTTACTAAAATCAAGTAATATTGACATTTATTGGTGTCTCAGTGTGATCTGTTGTGCTCAGGGAAGAAATCACATCAAGAATGAGGAAAGTTTAGATAAGAAGATGAGAGCTAGTGGTGGCTCATTTTTCTGGTTGGCAAGATGACTCCCAGAACAACAGTAAGGGCCATTATTTCTACTTTTACAGAGCTGCAATGCACACGGTTTTCTTGTGACTAACAGCCCACAATGTCAAGGA
Source organism: Myocastor coypus (assembly GCA_004027025.1). Lineage (NCBI taxonomy): Eukaryota > Metazoa > Chordata > Mammalia > Rodentia > Myocastoridae > Myocastor > Myocastor coypus. Next base: position 9,120 of record PVJA010017064.1, on the reverse strand, counting down.
AGAATGTTTATTTTTTAAGACTGAGGTAGCAGCTTGACTGCTTTACACAGTGAGGGCTCATTCTGCCTTCCCACATAAGATCAATTTTTCGCTGTAGGGGTTCTCAACATATCTCCCCCTTTTGTTTGTTGTAAGAGTGATGGGTGTTTTGTTGTAGTTGGAGAAGCTACAAGGTTTGGAGAACTCATTAGAAAACCTTTTTATGCTTGATGTCAGTCTAAAGATTGTTGGTATTTATATTTATTAGTTTGACATCATATAGTCTAATAGTGTGTAACAGTAGTGACTTATCATTACAGCTGGTAATTGTCAGAATTTGTTAGTGTTCTGAGCCTTTTATAGCTTAGCATATTATGATTTTTTTTTATATCTTGTGGTTACACTTTTTTTTTTTTTTTTTTTTTTTTTTTTTTTTTTTTTTTTTTTTTTTTTTTTTTTTTTTT
>PVJA010017063.1:29873-42379 GCA_004027025.1 Myocastor coypus | reverse complement strand
AAAAAAAAAAAAAAAAAAAAATTAGTGAAACAAGGACACGTGATCCTCAAATATGTCCCTGTGGCATACAATCAATTTTAACTGAAAGGCACTTGAAAACAGCTTATGGGAGGCGTTCACTGTTAACCTTCTTTCTGTTTCTTCAAAGCATGAGATGAAATTTCCATGTGGAAGATGCCCTCCATCTAATAGAAGACATGACTTTTATCATTACGAATGGGAGGTCAAGGCTGAGGGAAATCTGTACAAACCAACCTTGTGAAACTAACCCTTATCTTTCCACCCATTCGCTACCCAACAGACTACCCTGCCCTGGAGGTAGGGCTGGTGCAGCATGTGGTGCCGGGGATTGAACTGCAGTCCCTGCAGCTGCCTAAACTTGCCTAAGCAGGCACTTTAGACCACTGAGCCATCTCACTGGCCCTTTCATTTCCTTTTAAAGGCTGTCTTGCTACATGTAAGTTGTTTTCAGTTTTTGTGCTTTTTTTTCCTGTTGATATTTCTGAGATTAATTTGTCAATTCCAGCTTAAAAACCCTGATGAGGTAAAGGTAAATCTATTTAGTAGAAAGTATAGTAGAGGAGGTTGCTTGAGCAATAAGAGTCCCAAGTCATGGGCTGCTGCTGCTGCTATTTCTTCTTTCTCCTCCTCCTTCTCCTTATCCTTCTTCTTTTTCTATATTTAGGACAGGATCTGCAGGGTCTACAGAGTCTCACTACATAGATTGGAATCACAGTGATTCCTGTTTTCAGGCTCCCAAGAGCTGGGATTACAGGCGCGTGCCACCACGCCGAGTCTCAATCGCTGTCTCAGGATGCTTGAAGAGGACAAGCCAGCTCGGCTTGTGGGGAATTGAACCTCGGCTCTTGTGCTCTGCCTAAGCAGGCACTTTAGTTCACTAAGCCATCAAGCCGGCCCTCATCAGCTTCTTTCTTAGTCCATTTTTTTCTTTATTTATTGAAACTTCTCCCTGTTCCTTCCAACTCATCTGGCAGACATAGGCTGTGTTATGACACGTCCTTGGGTCCAGAGCTGAGGGAGAGCTTCTTAGTTCATAGATAAAATCCCTGAGGAAGTTTACGGCTGAGTCTCACAGAGTTGCTTACTCATTTTGGGCCAATCACTGTGGCCAGAGTGGAAAGGGTTCTATGATTGGCTACTCTGGGAGGAACAAAAAGAATGAAATATTACTATCTCTACAGCCTTCAGCATTCACCAATCTCAAGTTCACACAATACTAGCCAGTAACATCCCAGGTGAAGAATCAAAGGACAGGTGCCTCCCAGAAACGATGTTATCTGTGGCCTTGTATCCCAGCTTTTGGGAATTTACAAGAGAAAGCTTTTCTTGGGCTCTTTGTTCCCTTGGGACATTAGGTCTTATAAAGCTACAGGTGCAAGTCTTTGTTTCTTTTGCTTGTTTCTGAGGCAAAATGCCAGACACCCAAAGTTAAAGGAGGAAAGGTTTTTTCCAACTCATAATTTGTGGAGGGTTCTGTCCCTAGTTGGCTGGCTCCAAGCCAGGTGGGCATACAGAGGGTCATCATAGAGGAGAAAGAGTGCATGGCAGGGAGAAGGCTGCAAAGTGGCAAGCCACAGGGGACAAGTGACAGGCACCAACTGACTGGCCCTCCTTCCATCATCCATCATGAATCAATTCCAGCCCCTCCCTGATCTGAGCATCATACCACCTAGATCCAGCCACCTCTGAAAAGCCCCACCTATGACCACATAAGGTTTTGGAGGAACATCTAGATACAAGCCATTGTGCTATGCGTTTAAATCATAAAGCTGGGCATGGTGGCACACATCTGTACTCTCAGCACGTGGAAGGCTGAGGCAAGAGGATCCTTGTGAGTTTGAGACCAGCCTGGGATACAAAGTGAGCTCAAGGCCAGCCTGAGATGCACAGCAAACCCTGCCTCAAAAGACCAAAAACAAAATAAAAATATCTTAATAAATAGCAAGGGCTGGTTCTGAAAGACCTGCTGGGGTTTTGGTTTCCAGTGAAATTGGAAAAGCTGATTCTGAAGACAGATCCAATGAATTCTAACCCTGCTTCTATTTGCTAGCAGTAACTCCTTTGTAACAGCTACGTGCAGTTGACAATCTCTACCTAGAAATGTTGAGATTTTTGTTTGAGATTTTGTAGCCCATGCTAGTCCCAAACTCGGGACCCTCCTTCCTCAGACCTTGGTGTGTTGAGCATAGAAATGTGCACTAAACCACCAGGCCAGTGGTTCCAAATTTTACTTTGTTTCTTTTCTCTTTTCTTTATTTTTTTATTTTTTTTAAGATAGGGTTTCACTGTGCAGCTCAGGTTGGCTTTGAACTTCCAATGTAGCCCACGCCAGTCTCAAATTCAGGAATGATCCTGCCCCAGCTTCCTAAATGCTGGGATGCCACCACACCCAGCTTACTGTGACTTTGAATTTTAAAAGTCTGCAAGGGCATTAATAATGCACAATGTATGTTGCATACATTTCTTAATACCACTACAGTGCGAGTGTACAGCAATGCAAATCCGTACAGTAAGTACATACACATGGATACAGGATGGTTCCCTGGAGAGATTCTGAGAGACCCCCAGCAGGACATCCGATCCTATAAGGTCCATTGCAGTGGTCGCACCTCTCCCCTCTGACTGTAAAACAGCGAGATAGCCGGGCGTGGAGGCGCACACCTGGAATCTCAGTACTTGGGAGACTGAGGCAGGAGGATCACTGCGAGTTCAAGACCAGCCTGGGCTACAAAGTGAACTCAAGGACAGCCTGAAATGCACTATGAGACCCTGTTTCAAAAAACAATAAAACAGCGAGACAGTGGCGCAGCTCGCGAATCCTGGAGGCCAGGAGAAGCGCAGCACCCCCGAGGGTTGGTCTAGGGGAGCTACAGGGTGTGACGCCACCGCCCAACCCATTCGCCGTGGCGGGACCCGCCTGGGCATCAGAAGACAGCAGCCGCTCCCCGCACAGCCATCAGAGAAGAACAATGCACTCGGCCCTTCCTCCTCCGGGAGTGGTCAGCCCCACCTCAGGAGGCCGCGCGGTGCCTTCTGGTAGTTGTAGTCGTCCTGCTCTCCCGCGTCACGTTTCTGCCCCCGGCCCGGCGGCGCGCACAACTACAAGTCCCGTCACGCTCCGCGAGTTCGATCGCCCGGCTCTCGCCACGGAGTGCGGTGAACATGGCCGAGGACGGTCGTGGCCCGGCTGGGGGCCTGTGGGACCCTGCCCAGGACGCCGGCCGCTGCAACTTTCCGGACTACGAGCTTCCCGAGCTGAGCACCGGCGTGTTCCACGTGGGCTCCTTTGGGGAGCTGTGGCGGGCCCGGCTGCGCGGGGCCGGGGACTTGTCGCTGCGGGAGCCTTCCGCCGCCGCGCCGCCCGGGAGCCCGGAGCTCGCTGACGCCCACCGGGAGGCCGTGGCCGCGGCTCGCGACCTGGGCTGCAGCCTGGAGGCGGCAGCGGAGCTGAGGGAGGTGTGCGGGTGAGCGTCCGGCCGCGGGGCCGCTCCCGGAAACCGTCCCACCGCGCCAGCCTTCCCGGGAGGCGTCCTGGGGCCGGGCGCGCCGGCCGCTAGTTAAAGCGATGGGGCCGAGCTTTCTGTGCTCTTGATTCCGATCTCCTCGATAGTGGAGCCGAGCGGTCGGCACCGGCGGCCAGGGGCTACCTTTGACAGGCGCCTGGGAGGCGGGTGGTACTGTGGCCGCGGAAGACCTGATCCGAGGGCGTTTGAGCCCTGACTGACGGAGGTCGCCTTAGGGGACGGGACCTTCGAGCACGCTGTGACGGGAGGTGCTCCTGGAGGCCGCAGATGAGGTGAAAATATAAAAACAACTGATCTTCGCTTAAATGCCATAGCTGTACGCATTACCCAGTACCTTGTATTGTAGCGAGCTCTAAACCGCTCGCTGCGTTTTACGACTTCCTAGTTCAGTGGTGCATTGAGGACACAGCCCTGGCTCTCTGGGGACAAGATGTGAGACTGACCTGAAAATAATGTCTTCCTTGCTTTGTTTTAGCCTTGATAAATTGAAATGCCTTAAGGAAGGTGAAGATCCAGAAGGCATCCCAGAGGATACGGAACTGGCGACTTTGAGGTTTGGAGGACTTGGCTTTGGTTATCTGTGTTATGGGGGGGGGGGTCTTTTGTTTGGCGACAGGGTCTCACTCTTCTGCTCAGGCTGGCCACAAAGTCACTATGCAGCCCAGGCTAGGAGCTGGGGAGGTAGCTCAGTAGAATAATCACTTGCCTGGCCAGCGCGAGGACCTGAGTTCAATCCCCAGTCCTGCAAAAGAAAAAGCTGTTGTTATTTCAGTGATCCTCCTGCTTCTGTCTTCCTCAGTGGCAAGGATGTTGCTTATTTAATTTTCGGTGTCAGGGTCCATACAGGGCCTTGTACATGCTAACCCCCACTGAGCTACACTGGTAGCCTACATGGTATTTGTTTAAACTTGGTTTTGAACATTACATTTTGAAAATTTGAAAGTATAGTATGTTTATACCTATCCCCCACCTCTGAAATTCAACTGTTTCTGATATTTGGCACTATTTTCCTTGTCTGGATAAGTATGAGAAGCTGCTATGTTTTTTTCTCTTGCAGTACTGTCCAGTATATCATACACATCATAATAATTTATCCCTAAGTACTTAAACATACAGCTCCTAAAAAAGTATTTTGCCAGATAATCAGGATGGTATTATGAGACTTAAAAGTAAAAAATTTCAACCTCATGCTATCCAATCCATATTCAAATTTATATACGTACTTTTTAGAGGAGAGAAACCCAAGGTCTTTGTATTAAGTTACATTTCCTGCCCTTTTTATTGTTTATTTTGAGTCTAGGTCTGAGTCACCAAATTGCCTGGGCTGGGCTTGAGCCTGCTATCCTAGCTTTCAGCTTCTGGAGAGTGCTAGACCCTCTGGCCTGCACCACCATGTCTGGCTTGTGTTTACTTTTGAATATTCGGCGGGGGTTAGGGTTAGGCTTAGGGGTTAAGGGTTAGGGTTAGGTTTAGGCTTTAGGGTTCAGGTTAGGGTTAGGTACTTTTGAATACTTACAAAGGCAGAGTTAGTCTAGTTAGATTTGGGGTGCAAGCCAGATACTGTGATGGTGTTTCTTTCTTAGGTATCTGTGGAAAAGGAGCAGTTACTTTTGCTTTTTCGTTTTTTAATTTTTCATCATTGACAGTTTCATATTTTTGTACAGCATTATAAAAATGAATCACTAGAAAAAGTCAGGTTTTAAAAAGTCAAACACAGAGTAAGTCTAAGTATTTATTGCCATGACATTCAACAGGCAGAAAAGATACCATCATAGTGTAAAGAAAGTTTCTGAATGCTTACTGTCATTTTTTGTGCAAATTGGGCAACAGCTCACAGGTCAGTACGACTGTGTCAGCTACATTGAGAAGGGTTGCTGTGTGGTAATACTGTAGCGAACATATGTGTATAATAATGGAAGGTATAACTTCTGGTTTACAGTCCACTGGGCTTATACCTCTGCAGCTGTGTTCTGTCACCCCGAGCCCAGCCTTCTGCTCTCTTCACATCCTTAGGCAGCCATCTCAAGGTGACTTAGGGTAACAGCAAATTTGTTCCTGATTTGTGCTGCAGACATTAACATTAGCAACATCTGGAGTGCTAGGAAGGACTCCTGTTTTCCCAAATCCTGTCTTTTCCCCTTCTCATTTACCTACAATGCAGTCACCTGAGTATGCTGTTTTATATGAAAATTGTTGGTGACTGGGGCTGGTGGGATGGCTCAGCAGTCTAACACCCCTGCTTAGGAAAGCATAGGCAGCTGCGGGACCCCGTGCTGTGCTAGCCCCACCCCCAGGGCAGGCTGAGTCAGCCATTAAATTAATTAATTGATTGATTGATTAATTAATTCTAAAAATTGTCAGTGACTGCATCTGTTTGGTTAGATTTTAGGCTTTTCAGCTAAGCTTTTAATGCCTTCCACATATATCCCAGGTCTGCTTTTCCAGATTGATTTTCAGCCACCTTTGGATGTACATGTCCTCTGCATTCTTAAGATTATTCCAGATTATCACACCTGGCTCTCCCCAGGACAGAGAATTGCTGTTGCCGAGCTCACTCCAGCAGGTCTGAAGTCCTGGGGCTCACTGAAAGTGATACTTCTTGTCTTTGAGTCTGCCCTGTTCTGTGGCCTCAGTGGGTGCCTTGTAACTGTTGTTGGTCTGTTAGATTTGTCTAAGATGTGGATCTGAGTTTGGAATTTGCTTAAAATTTTGCTTAAAATCTTCCTCTATCCCTCAGGCTGAAGCCCTGAGTCCTTCAGTGGTTCCCAGAGGCTTTGTGGGAGGGATCTTGCTGATCTCTAGCTTTGCCCTGAAATGGTCCAGCCTTGCTGTGCTGGTTTCAGCTCCTGAACATGTGTTCTAACTTCAGCAATTTGGAAATCTTTGAATCCCGGGAGTCACAGTAAATTGTTATCTACTACAATAGTACATGGTGCTTTGGAAACCTTGTATCTATTTCCCAAAGCTGCACTTTCCTTTTTAATCACTAGCAATTTTAGTTTATTTTACTTATTCCATCAGTCCTGTAGGCAAGAAAAAGGAAACTACAACTCTTGACCCATGGTTACAGCTCTAGCGTTTAAAGACTAATCATAGCATGTCTGCATTTTGCTGGAATGACAGAGGACTGAAAGTTGGGAATCATGCATATTACTGCCACCACTCCCAACTGTTACAAAAATAAACAGGCAAAATAAAATCCAAGGAGAATTTAGGGTAGAAAGCCACGATACAGATCAGCTTATAAGACTACTTCCTTCTCCCCAGAAAGTAACCAGGAAACAGAAGAAAATCTATGTTTATACTCCATACAGAATTAACTCTAGCCATACAAAACACTGGAGGGTATGAAAACATCTTAAGTTAGAAAATTTAAAACAAAATTGAAATGAGAAAAGGAGAAATGAGCCGGGCGTGGTGGCTCACGCCTGTAATCCCAGCACTCAGGAGGCTGAGGCAGGAGGATTGGTGTGAGTTTGAGACCAGCCTGGGCTACAAAAGTGAGCTCAAGGCCAGCCTGAACTGCATAGTGAGACCCTGTCTCAAAAAGACAAAAAAAAAAAAAAAAAGAAATGAAAATAAAATTTATGATATAGAAGAAAAAATAGGGGAAAAAAGATAAATCATATAGGTGAATAAATTATGATAAATTTAAATGGAATTAAAAAGGCAGGAAAGAAAGGCAGAAGGTGGCTGAAAGAGTTCGAAAGGACATTAGAAAAGTAAAATGAATCAAAGTATTGGGAATGCAAAATAGGCAAAGAAGATACAGTATTCATATTTGGAGTCTGTCAGGAAAATGCAGGAGTGGAATGGTTACTATTTTAAAATATAAAGGCCATCGGTATAGCTCAGCGGATTAAGCCCTTGCCTAGGGAAGCGCACAGGTCAGGGTTCGGTTCCTGGCCCTGCCTGCCCTGCTGGCCCTTCTCTGAGCACACGTGCTGAGCTGGCGATGGAGTCTGGGCGTGGTGGCGCGTGCCTGTAATCCTAGCACTTGGGAGGTACAAGCAGGAGGATCACTATGAGTCAGTAGTAAAACCTGTCCAAAAAAAAAAAAAAAAGGCATAAAATATAACCAAAACTTTTCAAAGTTAGATATAGTAGCATGTGCCTATAATCCTAGCGCTTGGGAGGCTGAGAGAAGGATTGCCCAAAATTCTACATCAGCCTGAACTATGTACAGAAGTTCATAGTTTTGTACATGCCTGAACTTCTTCTACAGAAGAATCTGTACAAAAAAATCCCCAGAAGTTTGTTTGTTTGTTTATTCTGTATTTTTTAGGGAAGGGTCTACAGGGTGTTCATGTCTCACTACTAGATTGGAGTCATAGCGATCTGCCTATTTTTCAGCCTCCCAGTAGCTGGGATTACGGGTGTGTGCCACCATGTCCAGTCTAAGTTGAGAAAGACTTTTTTTTTGGCTGGCTCAGGCTGCCTTAAGGGTGGGTTGGATAAGGCTTGTGGAGCTGGGGATCTAACCCCGGTTCCCTGTGCCTGATTGCTTTTGCTGGAGCAGGCGCTTAAACAACTGAGCTAAGGTACAGCCCGCCCACCCCTGAACTTTATTTTATTTATTTCTTTTTTTCTGCTGAAAAATCACTAGCCATTTTATTTTACTTATTCTGCTCACTCCTGTAGGCAAGAAAAAGAGAACTACAACTCTTGACCCATGATTGCAGCTCTAGGATTTAAAGACTAATCATAGCATGTCTACACTTTGCTGGAGTGACAGAGGACCAAAAGTTGGGAATCATGCCGGTTACTACCACCACTTCCAGCTGTTTCAAAGTTCAGGGTTCAAACTCATGACCTTGCACTTGCCAGGTAGGCACTTGTGCCACAGAGCTATCTCCCTAGCCCCCACCTCTGAACTTTAGAAGTAGAAAAGACTAAATCTAAAACTTGAAAGGCTTCTCAGGATACCTGCAAAAATTAACAGTCTTGTGTACTTTGAGAGATGGCTTAATGAAGCTGTCACATTTCAGAAGGAATGGTCAAGTCATCAAGGCCTCTAGGAAGAAAGAGTAAGAGAAAGGCAGATTTACACACGGCACTGTTGCAAAGCTGGCATGCAGAGCAGGGCTGCCGTGTAGCATCCTCTTTCAGAAAACTCAAAAGTATGAACACAGATTTTATGTCCAGTGGCCTATCTTTCAAGTATCAAAGCTACAGGAAAAAAAAAAAACCACAAAACCCCTTTAAAAATGCAAGTTGGAGGATCATTCCTGTACTGTCACCATTTCTGAGGGGTGAACTTCAGCCAGCTGGTTGATGGCTCAGAAGTTTTCAGTAGACAACTAATGTACAAGGTTATATATTGTGACAAAGTATAATGCTTCAGCTAGAAGGTTGGGAGGAGAAAAGAAGCTAAGGTTGAGGTAGTGGGAAACTTGTACTGAAACTTTTCTTCGCTGAGAAGAACAGAGCCCTGGCAAAGGAGGCGGTACAACATAAATAGGAAAATGGGAGCTTGGGATCAGCACTGCAGAAGGCTGAGGCATGAGGCTCCCAAGCTCAAGCCTCGCCTAGACAGCTGAGCCCCTCAACTTGCTGAGACCTTGCCTCAGATAAAAGAGTTCAGAAGTACTGGAAATGTAGTTCGACATCAAGGCCCTGGGTTCAATCCCTGGTACCATAAAACAAGAGGTAAATAAGGGTTTTTACAACAATCAGAGCGACTACCAGACTATAAAGAGGAATAACCGGCCTCCTTTCCAACTAATACTCTCAACTTTTTTCTTTTTTTAATTTTTATTTATTTATTTATTTATTAGCAGTCGTTCAGTTTGTATTGAACATGTTACAAAATGAGGTTTAGTCGAAAAGACCAAAGCCCATGTCATCCTTGGATTCCTCTTTCTTTGCTTCCACCTTCTCCTCAGCTGGGGCAGCAGCGGTGGAGGGGGTGGGGCCACCTACAGGTGCAGCCCCTACGTTGCAGATGAGGCTCCAAATGTTGACATTGGCCAGGGCCTTTGCAAACAAGCCAGGCCAAAAAGGTCCCACATTGACGCCTGCCTCTTTAATGAGGGCATTGATCTTATCCTCCCTCATGTCACCTTCTCGTCGTGCAGGATGAGGGCAGAGTAGATACAGGTGAGCTCGGAGACAAGGCCATGATGCGGGCTGCCGGGCGCCGTGCTAGTCGCTGGAAGAAGCGAGGGCCTCACCCCAACGCGGCCTTAGCCCCCTCGGAAGAACCGAGCACCTTGACGGCAGCTGAGGAAAGGCCAACTTTTTTCTTTTTAGACAGGGTATTTGTTGTCCAGCTTGGTCTCAAACTCCCGAGCTTAAGTAATCTTTGTGTTAGCCTCCCCAGTGCTAGGACTGTGATCCCACACTACCCAGCTCTCCTTTCGAATTTCTATACAATAAATAGGAAAATATGTCCCCTAATGTAGAAAATAGCTAACAATAACATATATGTAGTTAGAAATGTAGCCAGTTGTGTGCCCGTAATCCCAGGCACTCTGGAGACTGAGGCAGGAAGATCACTGTGAATTTGAAACCAGTTTGGGCTGTATGTGTGTTTAGGATCAGCCTGGACAACATAGCAAGACCCTGTGTCAAAAAAATAAAGTAAAATTTTAAAAACTGTGTATTTTATAATCTTTGTATATCCAAACAGATAGAAAAATAGACAGATTGAGCCCAAAATATGTTTTAAAATGTATTAACAAACCTTTTTGGAATAAGAAAGGCATATAAAAGTGTGACTCAGATTTAAAAACATAAATAGTTGAACAAAAGTATAAGTGGAAATAAAAAAATTAGTCCTAATGCTCTAATTTTTTTTGTACTAAGGTTTTGAAGGAAAAAAATTATAATTTTTATAAAGCAAATATGATATTGTTGCTTAAAATATATAGGAACGGTGGGGGCTGGGGAGATAGCTTCATAGCACAAGTGCCTGCCTGGCAAGTGTAAGGTAGTGAGTTTGAACCCTGGTCCTGCAAAAAAATAAATAAAGTATACAGGAACAATAAGTGAAAAGTTGATACCAGTATTAATCCATATATACATATCATGTAATTTAAATCCATATTTAGAAAAGGCATAATTTCCAAGTGCTTTATATTCTAGAAGTGGAAGACAATGAAGACATCAGTTAACATAGCAAGGGGCTGGGGAGATAGCTCAGTGGTCTAAGCACCTGGCTGGCAAGCAGAAGGATCCATGTTTGATCCCCGGTACTGCATGTTGTGCCACCCAACCCCAGACAGTGCACACCTGTGATCCTAGCTCTGGGGCGGCTGAGGCATGAGTTGGAGCTGTGTAGCAAGACCCTATACCAAATAAGTAAATAAATAAAAGATTGGGTTTTTTGTTTCTTTGTTTGGCAGTACTGGGAATTGAATTCAGGAGCCTGTGCTTGCCAGGAAGGTGCTTCTACTGAGCTATCTCCCTGCCCCACAAGATTGTTTAAAAATAAAAAAGTAATGTAGCATATTGATACATCCAAGGAGCCAATCATTTGATTATTTTAGATGTTGAAAGACCTTTAACAGAATTTACCCATTTATTATAAAAAGACACAAGGAAATACACATTGGTCAGACACCATTCCAACATGATAAAATATGTGTAACTTAGTTTTAGGGGTATTTTTTGAGACAGGATCTCAACGTGTAGTTGGGCATGTCCTTGAACTTGCGGTGATCCTGTTGCACCAGTGCCTAGGGTGCTGGGGTCACAGCTGTGCAAGTACCCCACACACTGTAATTTAGCTTTAAAGCCAGCATCTTCCTCAGTAGAGAAGTGGTACAGCCAGTGGCACTGAGAACGGAAGAAGGCAGGCGCACTCAGCTTCTCTGCTGGGCAGCGTTGTCCTCCAGGAGGTGCTAGTGCTACAGTTTACGAGAGGTGTAACACTAGGTAAGGAAATAAAAACTCAGGTTGGACAGACACAGTCAGAAGGAAACTAATGCTCATTCTAATTTAAACAAGGTAATTTAGGAGTGGGGATGTATTTCAGTGGTAAAGCATACTTCTGTATTGGGGTAAAGGCCCATTGTTTGATCTGAAACTGTACTCCCCCCAAAAAGGAAAACAAAAAGTACTGAAATTGATGGGTACAAATTTGAAATGTAGAGAACAGTAGCTTTAGGTGAGCATGGTAGCATGTGCTTGCATTCCAAGCTATTGGGGGGCCAAGGGAGGAGGACTGCACATTTCTGTCCACCATTGGCAGTTTAGAAAGGCCCGGTCTCAAAATCTGGGTGTGGGCCCAGCAGGATGGCTCAGTGGTCTAAGGCGCCTGCAGGTGGCTTCAGGGACTACGGTTCGATCCCCGGCACCACATGCTGCGCCAGCCTTGCCCTCAGGGCAGGCTGAGCTGGCCGTAAAAATAAACAAAAGTTCTGAAACAAGAAAAAAAATAAAATAAAGTATAAAATAAAATAAAAATCTGGGTGTGATGGTGCATGCCTGTGATCCCAGTGCTCAAGAGGGATGGCAAGCTCAAGACCAGCCTGGGTTTAGTGACTGCGCAAGACCCATTCTCAAAGTGAAAAGGGTTCAGGATGTGGGGTCAGGTTCAAGCCTGCTTCTGAATGAATGAATGAATGAATGAATGAATGAATGAATGAATGAATGAATGAATGAAGTGAATTGGGTGGGTTGTGTACTAGAAGAGTTGAACAGATTGAAAGATAATCACTGTATTTTGGCAGGAAGTCCAAAGGTTTTAATGAGTCCTGAATTAATTTACAAATTCATTATAATCCCAATGTTCTAGAGGTAAGACAGATTAATAGTAAAGTTTATATAGAATATAAATGTAAGTGGCCACGATAACTTGGAAAGGGTAGGAGTTAATAGGAAGCAGTATTGGTGGGGGTTTTTGGTTCAGGGATTAAACCCAGGGCACTCCACTTGGCAGGCCAGACAAGCCTTCTACCACTGAACTACACTCCAGCCATGGAGAGCAGTCTTTTTTTTTTTTTTTTTTTTTTTTTT
>PVJA010017063.1:0-29773 GCA_004027025.1 Myocastor coypus | reverse complement strand
CCTGTGTCTGCCTAATGAGGTGCTTCAATCCGCTGAGCTGTCGGCCCAGAGAGCATTACTTTCATCAAACATTAAAATGTTCTTGAAAGTCTTTAATCATAGCAGTAGGAACTGGCTCATCTTTTAAAGTGAAATACATGTGAAAATTGCATAAGACACAGTACACTGGAACAAACTCCAAAGAAATCAAGACCAAAGTGTAGAGAATAGGACCAGAGAGATAGCTCAGTGATCTAAGTGCCTGCCTGGCAAGCGCAAGTAACAGGGTTGAGTCCCCAGTATCGCATGCTGTCACACTGAGCCAGCCACTGAGGCTGGGTGTCATGGCACCTGTAATCCCAACTCTGAGAAGGAATAGGAGGAACATTATGAGTCTGAGCTGTGTCTTAAGACCCTGGACCAAATACATTTTTAAAAATTGTAGGGAACAGAACATATGAGCATTGATATAATAAAACCCATTCAAGTCCAGGGAATTCTTTTCCTGGTAGGTGACTCAGACTCAGGGTCTCTCACGTGCTGGGTGAGCCCTGAATCACTCAGCTACATCCGAAACCCTAGACAGTTTTTACAGACTGATAAACTGATGGTTTAATGAAGTTTGCTTGGCAACAAAACAACAGGGCTGGCAAGATAGCTCAGCAGACTAAAATGCCTGCTTTAGGCAAGCGCAGGGACTATGGTTCAGTCCCTAACATCGCATGCCTGGCCAGCCCCACCCCCAGGGCAGGCTAAGCTGGCCAGAGTCCAGGTATAGTGGCACACACCTGTGATCCTAGCTCTGGGGAGACTGAAAGCAGGAGGATCAATGAGACCGAGCAGTATAGTGTGACTGTGTAACAACCAGCTACATTAAAGCAGAAAAGAACCGTAAGCAAGGTTGAAGTGAAGCAGGAAACCTCATGGTGTCTCCCACAGGGCTGACAAAACACAAGGAGTTTTAGGAGTAAACAGCAGTGCATTCTGCTGGTGTTGCGGTAAGGGGATAACGTCAGTCTCCTTGAGAGCCAAGGACAAAGCTTTGCTCTGCTGTGTTGCTTCTTTCCTACCGGCAGAATTTCATTGGAAGTGAACACTAAGTGGGATTACAGAAGCAGAGCCGGGATTGGAGGGCAAACGGTGACCAAGAAGGGGGAGTTTGCCCGAGCTTTCCATGTCACTCTTTTATGTGGCTTTACCTTGTAGCTGTGCCCACAGTCAACAGCAGAGTTGGGGTCATAACCAGCAGTCTCAGGGAGCCCAGCTGTACCCTTACCCATAGTTGCCCAGTCCTCCAGGAGGTTTCCTCTCAGAAGACAGTTTGCCAAACTTGGAGAACATTTGTACAGTGTATGGCACAGGGGCTTAACGTAGGAAGAGCTCTTAAAGTTGAGGGGAAAACCAAGTGGGCAAATGGGGAAAAGGTATAGACCAGTGATTTATGAAAATAAGGGCTGGAGATCCAGCTCTGCAGTGGAACAGTTGTCTGCTGCGCACACAGGATCAGGCCCCAGCATCAAACAAGCACAATTTTAAGATGACACACGAATACGAGAAAGTGTGCCTGTGCACTCATAAAGAGAGAAACGAAGATTAAAACTATACTGAGGGGGCTGGGGAGATAGCTCCGTGGCACAAGTGCCTGTGTGGCAAGTGCAAGGTTGTGAGTTCAAACCCCAGTCCCACAAAAAAAATTAAAAAACTATACTGAATTCCCTTGCTTACCCATGAGAGTAAAATGAATTTAAAAATGTGTATTCTAAAAAGACTGTGAGAGACAACTGCTTTCAAATACTACTGATGAGACCAGTGGTACAGCTGCGTTCTTGGGGAAAGGCTGCTCCTTGCAGTAGTGTTTACAGCTGGAAACTATTTGAACGTTCACACACGTAGGCACTCAGTGAGCACACTGGGTGGCCTGAGCAGTAGATGTGCTGCAGCTGTGCTGAGCGTGAGCCGGGTGAACGCAGGGAGGGACCTCCGTAATGTAGCAGTGTATGCAGGGTCCCGAAAGACATGCTCACCGTGTAAGAAAGAGCCTAGGACTTTCATCTGCAAGTTGTCATTTTGCAAAAATGGACCTTGGCCCCTTCAGATATGTTTCCTTTGCCACCTGTGCCACCCAAGGCAGGTGGGGAGCTCCTGTGTGCGAGAAGGCCATTGGTACCCAGGTCTGACAGGCTGGCCAGCAGTCACTGCCCCACGGTCAGTGGCTTCCTCCAGCTCTCCCCACCACTCACTCTCTGAGCAGCTTTTCTAGGTACCCTGGAGGGTGGCTTTCCAGCAAGGTCCACTGGTACAGCACCATAGCAGCTTTCTGCCACTCAGTCATAGCAGGGCATTTCCAGCGGGTCTGCCACTCAGTCTTGAGGAGAGAATGAATGGACTTAAGAGTCCTTCCTGAGCCCCAGGATAGGTTGTTTCCCCCTGAGCAAGGGGCCCAGCCACTTGTTTTGTTTTTGTTTTTTGAGACAAGGCCTTATATATATAGTAGGTTAAACTGGCCTTAAACTCACCATGTGGCCTAAAGTGCTGGGGTTGTGGGCATGTACCACCAGGCTTCCAGGCCTCCTTAATTCCCTCAGGTGGGCTTGAACTTGCCATCCTACTACAGCCTTCCAGGGCACTGGAATACAGGCATGCATCCAGTTCCATTCATTCATTCATTCATTTAGTACAGGATCTTACTATACAGATCAGACTTGTAGTGATCCTCCTGTTTTCAGCCTCCAAAGTGCTAGGATTACAGGTGTGCTCACCAAGTCCAGTCTCAGATGCTGTCTCAGTGTGCCCTGGGGGCAGGGCTGGGGCCTGCATGGCAGGCTGGGGATCAAATCCCCAGTCCCTCCCTTTATGTTTTTATGAATACCTCATTACTCTAACCTCTATTAAAATGAATCCCTTTTTTAATATTTATTTATTTATTTGGTACAGGGTCTTGCTACACAGCTTGAACTAGTCATCCTGCTGTCTCAGCCTCCCCAGCACTGAGGTTACAGGCACGTGCCACATGTGGCCAGGGTAGTATGCGGCAAGGATCAAGTCCGGGTCCTTGCACTTGCTAGGCAGGTGCTTAGACCACCAAGCTATCTCACTAGCCCAAATATGAGTAATTCTTTAGACCAAGTACAACTGTATCCCAGCACTGGCAGGCTGAGACAGGAGGCTTACTGCAAATACGGTACCATCCTGGGCTTCAAAGTGAGTTCAAGGCCAGCCTAAGCTGTATAATGATACAAAAAAAAAAAGAAAGAAAGAAAGAAAGAAAAAAGATCAAAATAAACTATGTGCAACCAAATACAGTTGCTTACACATACAGGAGCTAATATACATACGTATACCTCCTGCCTTTCTCAGCTGAGAGGTATAGAAGCAGCGGCCATAATAACCACAGTGCCTAGTTGTCCAGTAAAGGAACTAGTTGACTCCAGATTCAAATTAGGAAAAAATATGGGATGAACCATGGGTATCTCATGGTTGAAAAAGTAAGGAAATGCCAAAAAAAAAAAAAAAAAAAAAAAAAGATGGGCGCCTGCTGAATGAACAAATGAACAGAAGCTAACCTGAAGGAATTGCTGATGACCAAAGCTGGAACAGCTGGAGCAACAAAGTTCCGATGGCTTTAGATTTTATTCAGCCCATAGGATAAGTTTGTACTAATGTAAGAATGAGTTAGTACTAATATAAACGATCAAATAAGTAAGAGGGTAGAGATAGGTCTTCCTCATAATGCAGTTCCCATGCATAAACCAAGGAGGAAGGAGCTAGAGTCATTATGGGCATATACCTGAGTAACGTAACGTTGAGGGCAAAATTCTAGGGTGAAAAGTTTGAGGAGAAACAAAGTTTTCCTTGTTCAGTGCTATCTCCCCTACAGCATTTTTCAAGTTCAGATAAAAGCAAGTTTTTTAGCAGAAAAACATGGTGCGCAGAAACTTAACTGAGGCACCATAACATCTCCCAAACCTCTCAATAGGGTACACCAAGAAATAAACCGTTCTTGGGGGGTCCTTGCCACAAATGCTAGTGACCCCAGACCTGAGAAAACAGAATAAAACCCAAGTTAAAGGACATTCTACAAGTTAATGGGAGCTCTTGACGTGTCCAGAACGTGAAAGGCACAGAGAGCCTGGGGAACTGGCCAGCTGGAGGGTACGAAGAAAAATAAGCTCAAGATAAAAAGGCATTCAAATAAGGTTGTGTAAAATCATATTAATGTTAATTCTGTTCTTAATCCGTGTGATCAGACAGAATGTTAATGTAAGGGGAAAAATATATATGACCTCTTTGTGTTACTTTTGCCATTTTAATTCTACAATTGGTCTAAAATAAAAATTAAATATTAAAGATGCTTTGAAGCCCCAGGAAAGAATGTCAAACTTGGATTTTTCACGTATCTTGAACAGGGCTAGAAAAAGGTTCTTGGAACATCGAGAAGAAACCATAACGATAGATCGTGCCTGCAGACAAGAAACATTTACTTATGAGATGGTAAGATCTCATCTTTCCCCTTCGTTCTCAGGAGAGTAGATTTCTGTTACTGGCTCAGTGATGATTTCGTGGCAGCTTTATACTATGCTCAGTTGAAAGAGAAAAGTCTCTGGGACTGGGAGCTGCATAGAGCCAAGGCCCCACAGAATGTAAGGTTTTGACTCCTTTCTGCCTTAGTTATGGTCTTAGTTTGATTTTTCCCTCTCAGGAGTAGGCTTTTTGGCCACCCTTTTCTTGGTCTTTTCAATGGCCAATTTACATATATCTATAATGATTATCATCAAAGGGAATGTGTACCTGTATGTGTTCTTGTGATTTTCCTTTCGCTGTGTGTGTGCGCGCGCGCGTGCACGCGTGTGTATATGTTGATTGTACTAGGAATCCAATTCAGGTGGTCCCACCACTGAGCTGCACCAGCTGCTACCCTCTTCATCCCCCTCAGCCTCCCTGCCAAGGATCAGGGGTCCAGGGTGGACCACCATACTCATCATTTGGCTACGTTCAAAATTATGATTCATTATTTTTTGTTGTATAACCCTAAGAAAAATATAATATGCATATTATGTTGGTTACTTTTCTCTTGTTGAGACAAAATATCTGATGCCCAGAATTAATCTTAGATTTGCTTCGTGTCTATACGGCACAGAATCCATTTCCATATTCTTGTGTTGTCTTACGGTATCTGAGTGTACATCCCATGCACCAGTCCTGACTTTGGTTCCAGCACTTTGTCCTCACAGTGGTGATCTCTGCTGTTCATATTTTCCATGGAATTTTTAATCTGGATTTTTTATGTTCTCTTAATTCCTTGCTAAACTGGTCATTTGTGTGTTTTTAAGAATTTATTTTATTTTATTTTATTTTATTTTTGTGGAACTGGGGATCAAACAAAGGAACTTGCACTTGCCAGGCAGACACTTGTGCCCCTGAGCTATCTCTCTGGCTCCTGTGGGATTTTTTAAATCATGTTGTTTAGCTCAGCTAGTTTTTTATTAGTATTCTCTGTAACTCTTGATCATTTTAAGGCCATTTTCCTGTTTAGTCATATCACCTTTGAGTGTGCTACACACCTTACTGCTATGTTTTTGTTGTTTTGTTCTGTCTCCTCTTTTGTTATTTTGTATAATTCAGCTACATGGTCTTTGACTTCCTCACCTCAGTGCCCCATGGGTCAGCGTGGAGGTATTCGGTTCTTTTTTTTTTTTTTTTTTTTGGGACCAGGGTTCAAACTCACAACCTTGCACTTGCCAGGCAAGCACTTATGCCACAGAGCTCTCTCCCCAGCCCCTTTTCAGTTTAACTTCGTTCTTTTCCATGTAGTCGGCACCCATGCTTCACACTGCTGTGCTGGGAAGACTGCCCTTTCCTCGTTGAATGTCCTTGCAGACAGTTGGCAGGCCATGGAACATTCTTCCTGTTCCCTTCTGCCCATTCTGATACTGGAACTGTACTGTTCTTATTGGTGTAGTTTTGTAGGAAATTTTGACATGAGGAAAACTTTTTGAAGATTGTCTTGACTATTCAGAATCCCTTGAAATCCCATATGAAGTGTAGAAAGGTGTTTTTTTGTTTTTTTTTTTAATGTAGGCCAAAAAAATTCACATTTTGTTAGGGATTGCACTGAATGTGTAAGTCATTTTGGGGATTATTGACATCTTTTTTAAAAATTATTTTATTTTATTTTATTTTATTGTTTCAGAACTTTTGTTTGTTTGTTTATTTATTTTTATGGCCGGGCTGGCGCAGCATGTGGTGCTGGGGATCAAACTGCAGTCCCTGCAGCCACCTGCAGGTGCTTTAGACCACTAAGCCATCCTGCCAGGCCCCAGGTGATTGACATCTTAATGGCATTTAGTCTTATAATCTAGGAGCAGGAGAGGGAGACATCTGTCCTTTTATTCAGATCTTTCAGGAGTGTTCTATACTTTTTGGTGTTCAAGCCTTACCTTCTTGGCTAATGTACTATTCAGCTTTTCATTTCTATAGTAGTATACTTGAGACAGACTGTTACAAAGGAATAAATCTTGTTTAGCTTAGTCACGGAGGGTCTCATGGTTCAGGCCTGGCCAGGCTGTCTTGGCAACCTCTCCCAGAGGTTGAGTGAAATAGTGTGTGCCAGAGGGAGTGCTCGCCTCCCCACGCAGGAGGCAAGGCGAGGCTGCGTGCTGCCACGCTAGGGCTTTCGCACAGTCCTCTTGCGGGAGCTGACCAGGCCCCCAAGTGCTGCGGTCCCTTTGCACATTACCCTGTCAGTGGCCTGAGGACTCCTGTCAGTCCCACTTCCTGAGGGCTTCCCAGCACTTCCCAGTGCACTTCCCTGGGGACCCAGTTCCCAGAAGATGCTCTGTAGACCACCTGTGAAGCATATCTAAGCCCTAGCAGTTAAGCCTATTCCTTGCTGAGAGCTGGCACTCACTGCTTGGGACTTTTCCACAGTTACTTCTCTAAGACTTAGCCTCATCTTTTTAAAGAAACCAAATTGCCAGGTTTACGACTTGCTAGGAATGGCATCTCGGAGAGGCATAGCTCAGAGTTGCAGCACTGGGCGGAGGGCTTAGCCCCAGTGACAGAGCAGGAGTACTGTCCGTCACATGACTGCACTTCGAGTTCTTCCTTTCTGCGTGCTCTAATATTCTTCTCTAATGTTTTGAAATTGTACTTTTAAGTCTTAAGGATCAAAGTTGAAAAACTGTACTCAGTGTTCAGTAGAGATTAAGTGTACCTATTGCCCTACACAAATCATGAGAATATTTAATTGCACCTGAAAGGCTAAATTTTCTGTCTGTCCATATAGAACAACACATACATGAAACACTTATTTGCTCATACAGAGCTTCCCTGACTCACCCAACACACAGTCCCCAGGACCCTGAAGAGCACAGTGCAGGAGGTGTACATGGGTGGAAAAACCGCAGCTCCACGTTTTAAAATGAGATCTTCAAAATTATTTGTAGGCTTCCCGGGTCATTTTTACCTTTACCTTTCTGTTCAGCTGTCACACCGCCTTCAGATCACCAGGCTAGCTCACTTAGCACAGGCCGCACCCTGTGCCAGTCTGAGGCCCTAGAGATCAAACACTGAAGTCACCATCTTCCTAAAGGGCTGAGCACAGTGATGTCAGCTCTAGTGCTTGCACTCTGCTGAACCCCTCTGCACAGCCCCGGCGTGTCGCAGGATCTGCAGGCTCCGGGAGCCTATCAGGATATCAGGGTACATGATCTGCCAACATTTTCTGTTTGTTTTTGTATAGGGGATACAAGGTTTGCAGATTAGACTCTTAGTGATCCTCTTGTTTTCAGCCTCCCATACACCAGGATTACAGGCATGGGATTGAACTCCCGCTGCTGTGTCAGCCTAAGCAGGCACTTTAGTCCACTGAGCTATATTCCAGCATGGCTTTGGAGGCACCGTGTAGCCCAGGCTGGCCTTGAACTCTCAGCAATCTTCTTGCCTCAGCCTCCTGAGTGCTGAGATTAAAGGCCTGTACCACCACGCCCAGCAAAGATTTGTTTTATTTTATTTATTTATGTTATGGCTGCCTCAGCCTGCCCTGGGGGTGGGGCTGGCACAGTATATGGTGCTGGGGATCAAACCATGGTCCCTCCTGTTGCCTAAGCTTGCCTAAGCTCTAGACCGCTGAGCTATCTCACCGGCCCCTAAATCTTTTTGAGACAGGGTCTCGCTCTGCAGTTTACACTGGACTTGAGCAGGACCAGGGTTTGAATTCACAGCCTTGCACTTGCCAGGCAGGCACTTGTGCCATGGAGCTATCTCCCAAGCCCCTCTTAGAGGAGTTTGATAATTCTCCTGGAGTCAAATTAGATAGACGTCAGTCCTAGAGCTGTCAGACTCAGGCCTTCCTAACCGCCACTGAGCCACAGAGCCTGAGCTAGCGTCTGTGAATGAGGTCTTGTTTTTTATTTCAGGAGTCACATGCAATGGGGAAAAAGCCTGAAAATCCAGAAGACATGATTGAAGAGGGCGAGCTTATCCTATCTGTGAATATCTTGTACCCCATTATATTTCATAAGGTAAGCAGTGAAATCTTCAGGCTGTCACGGATAAGATAACTTCTGACAGGGGCTGCAAGTCAGGTTTGAAGTGCTTAAATAGAGTCTTGCAGATGTGCTATCATCTAACATCTTATTTTTAGAGCTGAAAGTCTTTGTTTACATAAGGAATATTAGAAATAAGGCCAAATTTTAAGCCATTTCTTGACTAAGGATAACAGTTACATTATTGGAACTATACTTGATTTCCATACTAGAAGCATCTGGAAGTACATTTAAATCCAGAATGAGTTCAATTCTCTGAGTTTTTGACAAAATGGGGCGGGCTAGTGGAAGAGTAGATGAACCACAGACAGTTCTTTGATGAAACACACGAAGTTCACAGGTCAGGCTGAGCCAGGTGTGTGTTTTGTTCGTTTTATTTTGTTTTCCAGGGCTAGGGAAGGAAGTGCTCGATACTGCGCTACACGGCTAGACTAGCTCGGAGTGTGTGTCCTCAGCTTTCAGGAGGTCTGACTGAACTGTCTGTCACTGGACCCAAATTCCACTTACACATCCGTAGGCTTTAATGACTTTTGTGCAGTATACTTAATTACCATGATTTTTAGACCTCAGACTACCAATAATAATAATAAAAAACCCACAGCCTTTGAGTATATACCATTAGGTTAGGATATAGTGGACTGGCTCTGATGATGTAACATTCAGGAAGACTTAGTGCTGTAGAGTGAGGCTGGATTCCAAGAGATCTTAGCCCTAGTATCAGTTTAGTGGCATTGTAAGTATAGACTTTGATTGAAACTAGGAGAGTTCTTTGGCAGGTGTCTCAGTTATACCCATGAGCCGGGCATAGTGGCTCACGCCTGTAATCCCCGCACTCAGGAGGCTGAGGCAGGAGGATTGATGCGAGTTCGAGACCAGCCTGGGCTACAAAAGTGAGCTCAAGGCCAGCCTCAACTGCATAGCGAGACTCTTGTCTCAAAAAGACAAAAAAAAAAAATCATTTCAGTTATACCCATGGAATTTCAGTTTGTGAAGGTGACCAAATAGGGACACAGGTCAGTGCCATCAAGGTTTTATCACATACTTAGGTTTCCTACGAGGACCATGTGCATCGCACCACACAGGGTCATGCCATGGGGACAAGCACCATCTCAGCTGGAGGTAGAGAAAAGAGGGGAAGACAACTTTGGAGGGTATTGGGAGCCCTTCCTAGTCCCTGTCATGGTTGGGGAAGTTTATATTTGTAATCTCATGGAAAAATCATCGGAATTCTAATGAGTTAATTCTAATCTACCACTTCAGTGCAACCCATGGTGAGAACAGAGACAGTAAGATATATTTGTAGTTATGGGAGCCAAGAGGTCCTATCCCCAGCACAATGACAGTTATCTAGAACCAAGGCCCGAACCCAAGCCAAACCTGGATGTTACTCATTTGTGAAGAAGGGACTATGAGAGTGGCAGGAGCCCATGAGGGCTGAGGGCTGTGAGTGGGGCCGGCAGGAGGCCTGTGGTCACCAGTGCAGTGTGCACAGAGAAGGATGTGCAGAGCCATCTGCACGACACAGCGGAGCAGCCGCTGAGGTTTTGGTGCCAGTGCCTCAGCTCTGCTGTGTCATCTTTTATGCCCTGGGGAGTCCCAGCCTCTATCTTGAGGCCCCATCCCAGTGGACAGCATGGAGCATTGCTCTCCATCCTCCCCTGCACACACATGCTTTGTCGCCTCCAGGGGAGCAGGGAAACGCTGCCCTGTCACCTTGCTTCAGAGACTACAGGCACATCAGTGCCTCCACTGGTCCCCTCTGCATTGCTTCGGGGGAAAGGACAAGTCCTAGCCAGCCGTGCCCACAGTCAGATGTGGGAATGGGGGCAGGTTCAGCCAAGTGGAGATGATGGGGTGGAGATGAGGTATCCTCCCCAGGAAGAGCTCACAGGAGAAGCAGGCAGGCTTAACAGTTCCGACTGGTTGGTCTGAATAACTCCAGGAGGGGGCATAAGTGAGAGTGAACCTCTTAGAGACTCAGTGATGGAAACAGCCTGAGCAGCGCATGCCATCAGATCACCGCCACCGGCACAACGTCCAGCCCCGGTGTGTCAGCTGAACTTGGGTCAGTCTGATTGTATGGTGGGAAAACAAGAACAGAGCAATCAGCTGTGAGGGCAGCTTATTAAGAAAATCCCTGACTTCCTTTAGATCCAGTCATGACAGAATTTACGATTAAACTGTTTTGTCTGTAAGCAGACATTTATTTACTATTTGACTTTTAGCATAAAGAACATAAACCATACCAGACAATGCTGGTTTTGGGGAGGCAGAAGCTCACAGAACTGCGAGATGCCATTTGCTGTGTCAGCGACCTCCAGATTGGTGGTGAATTCAGCAACACTCCTGACGAAGCTCCGGAGCACATCAGCAAAGTAAGGCGGCCCTCCCTGGATAGGCATAAGGAAAGGGCAATATCTTGATCAGGTTTATCGGTGGTCTGGTTCATGCCTCTTCCATGGGAGTCCATCAGAACTGCTGTCCTTCCCCCCTTGTCACCAGAGCTTTCCCACAGTGGCAAGATTCTGACTTCCTCATCTCATTTATGTGTCCGTTTTTCTACTGATTCGTGCTTCTTAGTTCATAGGGACCCCTGACTGTGCGTTTTCCATTTTCCCTTGGTGGAACCTCACAGGAGCCTTTACTGAGAGAGTAGGTTCAGGGCATTGAGTCTAGGGCCTCACTGGCTGCACTATGCCCAAGCCATACTGAAGCTCTTGACTTGTTTACACCCTCTGCTTTCAAACCCTACAAGTGTCAGCATGAAAACACTACACCAGCGAGAGATCGGCATCAGCTGAGACAGTCCAGTCCCCATGGCTCATCACTTTTTCTTTGTGTGCAGACAGACCAGGAAGTCCCAGGACAGCACTGGACAGTACAGGAAGATGGTGTGGGGCTGGCCCTGGTTGATACGCAGTGCTCCCTGCCGCCTGGGGGATTTGTGGGAGGCAGGACATGTTTAGGAGGGACTGCTCCCTACGCAAGCAGAGGGCCCAGCCTTCTACATTTCAGCTGAGGGAGGGCTCAAGTACTTACGGATGTGGCCCTGGGAGGAGACCCCCAACTTAGTGCCCCATACTAGGAGAAGCTGTCTTGCCTAGGGTTATGAGCAAGGTATTTGGCACAAGTAGGATAGGGATAACAACAAGTCTGGTTCCCACTAGAAATTAAAACTCACTGTTACCAAGGTGAGACCCATCTTCTGTGCTGTGTCATGAATGGGTGCCATTTGGATAAATCATTCACTTTGTAATTAATACGTCAATAGGTACTAAGTTGCATAAATCATATAAAGCAATGTTCAGTAGAAGTGTTTTGAACAAAATTTTATATATTTTGTTCTCAATTTAAGGTAGTATTCTTTATATGAAGTTATAATCTTATGTTGTAGCAGGCAAATGTGTCATTAATACATACATTATTGTCTTGTTTTACACAGGGTCTCCCTGTGGAGTTCAGGCTGATCTTGACTCCCTGTGCAGCCCAGGCTGGCCTCAGTATCATGGCAGTCCTCCTGCCTTAACCTCCCTAGTGCTAAGATTGCAGGTGTGCGCCACCATGCCTGGCTGTTCTATCTTTTTACCACCACAGCTACCTATGCAGAGCGTAATGACTTTCCTCCCAGTTAATTGAGAAGACTGCATAGTGAGATTTGGTGACCCATCCAAGGTGAAACAGCAGGACCTTATAGGAGCAAGAGGAAGTTGATTTGATTGTAGAGGAATAAAGATAATTCAGAAAAATAAAAGCTTTAAGAAGGAATGATAATATTAGGGTAAAATGATGTAGTATCTGAAACTGCAGTCCTGTAAGGTACCATGGCGGATAGCATTCTCAGTTTGAGGTCTGAGAAAAGATGGTTATATACTCAGAGGCAAAGCTGGTAAACTAGCTGGGATTGGTACCGTATGCCAGGAAGCTGGCGTCCTGGGAGGCTGAGGCATGAGCACAGGTTCAAGCCCTGCCTGAGCAACTTAGTGAAACTGTCTCAGATACATGTAAAAAGGTTTGGAGGTGTAGTTGAATCTGAGGACCCGAGTTACAGTGCGCACTACCAGCAACATGAAAGCCATTGAGGAGAAATCCCTTCCCCTGAGTTCATCATGCAGGCGTCTGTTTCTGGAGTGCAGTCTAGTGCAGCAATTCTCCAGTCTGCTCGCATGGTTTTCAGAGAGGCCTGGGCTGTGTCCTGAGGTTCTCCTCAGACCTGTGGTGGCCATCTCTGTGGTGCTGTTAGCAGTGAGGATGGAGAGGTGGGAAGTCCACTAGGATGAAAGTTAAGAGCCTGAAGATCAAGAGCAGATATGCCCACTGCTGTGATGCCCTGGGCAGAATTGCTCAAGTTAGAGGTGTGAATGTGAAATTGACATTCTGTCTAAGAGTTCCTGAAAATTTAAAGTGAAAGTTTGTAAACACATTTGGGAGGGCTGCAGGGCGAGTGTATAGCTCAGAGTAGGGAGCTTGCCTGGCACACACACAAGGGCTAGGGTTCAGTCACCAGCAGCACAGGGTGAAAGAAGTTTTTCACAAATGACAGAACCCCAGTTTTTTTTTTCCCCTGCAGTACTGGGGATTGAACTCAGGACCCTGTGCTTGCCAGGCAAGCACTTATTCTACTGAGCTGTCTCCCCGGCCCTGCATATGCCAGAAAAGAAACCTTGGTGATCTTTTTTTGTTACTACTATGGAAGTGAATTTGTTTTTAGTTCTAGAACCGAAAGTAACTGTGACAGCCTGTATATATACTATAAAATAACACAAATTTATCTGAATTCTAATTGAATTCCTTTAAAAAATCACAGATTTAAATCAAACCTAAACAGTATAAAAATTGAAAACAGTCACATCCTATCCTTACATCTTTAACCCTGATGACTAATACAATGCCTGGCATGTAATAGGTTCACATCAAATTGTTCACTATTTGGAGCTAGGGTCTTGCTTTAGAGTTCAGGCTGGCCTGAAACTCACTGTGTAGCCCACACTGGGAATTTGCGGTAAGGTGCTAGAATTCCAACGTGCATCACTGTATCTGGCTAAATTTTAAATAAATGTATGACTTAGTGGATTCTGTGAAATTTCATAGTGTTACTAGAATATATACTGTGATTTCATAAATTTATTCTATTATAAATTTTAAGTGAATAGTTGAAAGAGTAATTTCCTAATTACTAACACAGCCTTTTTCTTAATATTGTATGTTTTCTTGCAGGACCTATACAAATCTGCCTTCTTTTATTTTGAAGGAACATTTTACAATGATAAAAGATACCCAGAATGCAGAGATCTGAGCAGGTATAGTTTCCAAAAAACTTTCCCAAATGTTTCACATTTCTGCTTCCTAAGTAGTGATATCACTGCACATTATATTATTAAGAATCTTTGTCAAGGAATTATTTATAAATTTTGTAGTCAATATTACCTGCACCTAAAAATTAAATATTCTCTGATTTTTAGATAATAGTGGTAAATTAATTTTTCACCACCTTTTCTGTTTTCCTACTGAATGGACATAACAGTATTGCATAGATGTATCACATGTGAAAGTGGCCTTAGAGCCAAGGAGATATAGCTCAGTGGAGTAAGTGCTTGCCTGAAAGTGGCCTCTGAAGGAGGATAGACTTTTTGAGTGCTTATATAAAAATATGTTTTCACTGTGGCTGTTTTTATTTTTTTTCTTGTTTCAGAACTTTTGTTTGTTTATTTATTTATTTTTATGGCTAGCTCAGCCTGCCCTGATGGCAGGGCTGGCGCAGCATGTGGTGCCGAGGATCGAACCGCAGTCCCTGCAGCCGCCTAAGCTTTCCTAAGCAGGTGCTTTAGACTACTGAGCTATCCTGCCGAGCCTGTTTTTATATTCTAAATTCGTTTTTTTTTTTTTAAGAATTTTTTATTTTATTTATTTTTTTTTTTCTTGTTTCATAACCTTTGTTTATTTATTCACTCATTTTTATGGCCGGCTCAGCTGGCACAGCATGTGGTGCTGGGGTTTGAACCGCGGTCCCTGAAGCCACCCAAGCTTTCCCAAGCAGGGGCTTTAGACCACTGAGCCATCCCGCCAGGCCCCTATTTTTATATTCTAATGTAGCAGTTTGCAAACTTGATCTCAACCTTAGCAATATGAGAACTCTGAGGAAGCCTTGTGTGAGTTATAAGTTAATACTTGGCATATTAGATATCAAAATTAAAAGTATAGTTTAATCTAAATATGTTAACATAAGATTTTTGTGAAAAATAATGCCCAGAATAAAATGAGTAGTGTTGGCAAATGTTTTGCAGTCAAGCTTGAGTGGTACAGAGGGCTGGGCATGGTGGCACACGCCTGTAATCCCAGCATTTAGGGGGCTGAGGCAGGAGGGTCGATGTCAGTTGTAGACCAGCCTGGGCTAAAACAGTGAGCTCAAGGCCAGTCTGAACTGCATAGCAAGACCCTGTCTCAAAAAGACCAAATAAATAAATAAATAAATAAATACAGCAGTACAGAGAACATAGCTTCTAGCAAGCTGGTTATTTATGAGGACAAAGGTTGGGATAGGCAGGCAGTATTATTGCAAAGATACTTGTATAAGGGACTACATTTATTCTGATAAATGAAGAAAAATGCAGCATTCTTGCATGCCCCAATGCAGCATGGTCCTCCTGTAAAGACAGCAGTCATCCACCTACTTGGGCCAGCCAGGTGATACATACGATGCTGCATTCGCAGTCTTTATTCTTAAAAGATTTTGTGAAGCAGTGACAGATCCTTGCCTTTTTCTCCCCTCAGAACTATCATTGAATGGTCTGAGTCACATGATAGAGGCTATGGAAAGTTTCGGACAGCTAGAATGGAAGATTTTACCTTCAATGACCTGAACATTAAGCTGGGGTTTCCTTACTTATACTGTCACCAGGGAGACTGTGAACATGTTGTTGTCGTTACAGATATAAGGTAGGTGGCAACACTCGGAATACTGTCATGCTCTTTTGTTTTTCTAATCTATGGTGTAAAAGTACAGTTAATACTGGAGAGGAACCTTAGTATAGCAGGCCTGCCTAGTATGCCCTAGCTTCAACCCAAGACCACAAAAAGGAAAAAGTAAATATTTTTAATAAGAATCATCACTGTAGCTTGTACTGGGAATAGCAACATGTTTCTGTTTCCCTTAGCAGGACTAGCTCTTCCTTTAGATCTGTTTGTATCATCTGTTCTGATACAAACAGTCTGAACTGCATAGCAAGACCCTGTCTCAAAAAGACCAAATAAATAAATAAATAAATCTGTTCTGAAATTTTTGGAAAAATGTGAGAAATACTTAATTATTAACTAGAGGGGTGAAAAATCTCTAAATACTTTCCATTTCCCAGTGTATAATACTGTTGCCCAGGGAGTGCATCCACTTTGGGTGCCAGGCCGACTGCTAAAGCAGTTTCATTGTGCCATTTGCTCTGTTTGTGGTGCTGGAGCTGAGTCCCAGGGTCTGGTGCTTGCTTGGGCACATGCTCTGTGATTATGCTACACCCCAGTCTTAGTTCTAAATCTTTTTGTCAAAATATAAAGAAATAAAAGAGAACAAAGGAAAGAAAATTCTAATATTTGACAAATATAAATTCTTAAATTAAATGCTTTGATAAAGATTAAAATTAGAGGGGGCTGGGGAGATAGCTCCGAGACACAAGTGCCTGCTGGGCAAGTGCAAGGTCGTGAGTTCGAACCCTGGTCCCACAAAAAAAAAAAAAAAAAAAAAGATTAAAATTAGAGGGCTGGCGAGATAGCTCAGCAGTCTAAAGCACCTGCTTAGGCAAGCTTTGGCAACCACAGGGACTGAGGTTCAATCCCTGACACCACATGCTGTGCCACCCCCACCCCCAGGGCAGGCTGAGCTGGCCATAACATAAAAGTTTAAAATTAGATGTAGTGCTGAGCATCGTAGTATACCCCAGCATTTGAGAAGCTGAGGCAGGAGGTTCCTTGCTAGTTTGAGACCAGCCTGGGCTACAAAGTAATCTCAAGCCCAGCCCAAGTTCATAGCAAGACCCTGTTCTCACACATACAAAAATTAGGCATAGTATAATGTAGTATGACAGGATCTGGTTTTTAGCTTGCTATTTTGTAGAGGTGATGGCTCTTTTTCACCATACTACTATTACTTATTCTCTCATGGAAATCTTTAAGAAGGACCAGTATGGGGCCAGTGAGATAGCTCAGCAGACTAAGTGCCTGCTTAGGCAAGCATAGGGACTGGCTTCAATCCCCAGCACTGCAGGCTGTGTCAGCCCTGCCCCTGGGTACGCTGAGCCAGCCACAGAGACTGAGTGTGGTGGCACACATCTATAATCCCAGTGCTGGGGAGGCTGAAAACAAGAGCATCAATACAAGTCAGAGCTTCATTGTGAGACTCTGTACAAAAAAAAGTACCAGTATGTAGGAATAAACCTTGCTGTACTGATGGATTCATTCTGAAAGACCGTTTCATGCTTTTAGTGATATAATAGTGTATACCAACAACAGAAATTGATCCTTTTAGAAAGTCTCTTACTTTTGTTTCTTCATGGCCAGTCTCTAAAATTTTTTGTCCTATATATAGCTATTCTCCGGAAGCTACCACAGGAAATACTTCACACAGAGAGAAACTCATGGTGGAGATGTGGGCGTAGTGCAGAATAGGTCATAAAACAGGACAATTGTCTGGATAATGGGAAGTGAAATCCCAGTGCGGGGCTTCTTATCAGATCTAGACAAGAGTTTGGCCCAGAGGCTAGAGCTAGATGCCCATAAGAACTCAAGATCATCTGGAAGAAAATCAGAACAGAAGGCCTCCTGTTGGCGCTTAACTGATATGGGCTGTTATGTTTATTTACCATTCTGTCAAAAAGTGGCGATGGGGTATTGCACGTTAAGCAGATGCAAACAGAGATTAGGAGTTAGAAAACAAAATATTACATGTAAAAAGAAAGACTAGTCCCTTGTGTGGTATAGGTGGAAGGAGAATTCATCATAACTTGAACATTCATCAAAATTATAATTCTATAGAGGGATATCAACTAAATTTTTTAAAAAGCCCTGGTCTCGTGTGTACATAGCCCCAGCAGTTGAAAGGCAGAAGCAGGAGGATTGCAGGTTTGAGCCCAGTGTAGGCTGGTTACCAGGAAGAATGGGAAATGGGAAATGGGAGAGCCCCTAAAGGTCAGCTTCAATGCCCTATAGGACTATTTCCAGTCCGTTTGTGCCTCTGTAATGTTCCTACATTTTAGATAATCGATTCCTCCACTAAAATGAGAGGAAATGTGCCTGTTTCATGAATACAGTGCCGAAAAAGGTTGGGGGTTAAGGACAGTTAGCAGTAAGTCATCCGTGTGCCTGAGAACCTAGGTTTGCTCCCTAGAACCCACAAAAAATAAGCACCCCAGAAGATAAAAATGAACACTATTCTGTATTGCAAATACACACTGATCAAATAAAACTAAAATGTCTCCCCACAAAGTAAAGCCCAGCACCTGAGTGGCTTCATTAGTGTTTTCTACCAAACATTTAAAATGTTAACCGCGGTTCTTTTCACTGTTCTGAAGACTGAAAAGGAGAGAAAACTTTTCCCAGTACATTTTATCAGGCCAGTAGTACACTGACACCAAAGCCAGACAAGGACCCAACAACAGAAAGAAAACTCCTAGAGAATACCCCTGGTGAACACGCTGGCCCTGCAAAGACCTCGGCAAAACACTGTCTGGGCACAGTGAACAGCATATTAATAAGCTCACTGACCGCCTGCAGGCGAGAGGGATGCTAAGGACGCAGGCACGGCCTAGCATGTAGACGTTAGCATGCATGTTTGGTATCTGCTCGAGTCACTGTGGCAGGGATCTGAGGAATTACTTCGGGCTTGAGTGTTTTCTAGAGCCCCATTCAGCTGCTGTTTTTGTTACCACTTCCGAGGGGCCAGGTAGGTGCTTCCGGATTGTCCCTCCTTGGTGCCCCCTGGGTTCGCCTTCGGTAAGAACTGATGTCTGAGGTTGCATCTTGCTTGTCTTCTCATTTTATGTCTTTTTCAAGTTTAAGTTCTGGGCTGATGCTTGTACATTGCCTGGCAGGTCGCTTTATGGCTAGGGTTTAGAACCCTTAGGAGTGACTACATCTCCCAGGTATCTTTCAGGTTCAGCAGGGCTTTGGATGTTGAGTCTGTCGCAGGACCCTGTGTCTTCAGTTTGGTGGGGATGAGCAGCTGTTGCCTGCTTGGCACAGCGCCCTGGTCTTTGGCCTTGTGCCACAGTATTTTCTGACTGCAGGCAATCTCATCTCAGGCTTGGAATATCAGGAAGAACAGCCGGTTAGAGCAATTATGTCACTTTTGGCCAACACGGTACCTACCATCAGCAGTCACAGTAGCATCAAAGTCACCACCCTTAACTGTATGAAATGGATTTGTGACTACATAACAAAATCTGAAACCAGAAAATGGCATGCAATGTAGAAATCCTTAATGCCAGTTTTACCCCCAGGAATTAGGGGGGAAAAGTGGAAGGGATCAGAAGTGGAGCTGGAGGGCACCAGGGCTCACATGGACTTTGGGAAACTGGTGAAGGAAGGCAGGAGAGAGGGAGGAGGAGGACATGAACAGAGGAACAGCAGCACGGCCCCTGGGAGGCGGGGAAAAGTAAGATCAGACAGTGAGGAAGAAAACTGCAACAGAAAATGAATGAGTAAAAGGAAAAGTCTGGTTCCCGACACCCAGAGCGGCGTGGTCCGCAGGGGCGACCTCAGGAGGGCAGCCTGCCCGTCAGGTGGCCCTGGTGCCCCTTCTCCCCCCACCTCGGGCCCCCCCCTCCCTGCACAGTCCTTCCTCTTCTTGGGCCCCTCAGTCCCCTCGGGCTCTGCCTGGATTCTGTCTCTCCTCACCGTGGGCTGCCTTTTGCTCTTAGGGTCCTTCCTGTCCCCAGAGGCGCTTTCTCTGTGGCTCACCACTCTGCCGTCCTTGTAGAAGGAAATATGTCCATCCAGTTTGACTTTTTACATTCTCTGAAAGGTTTTAATGAAAAACACCAACGTACAAGAACCCAAAGGTTCCTTATTCTGCTGCGTCACTTTACCTTAGTAGGAAAAGCAAACCAGCAGAGACCAGAGTTCTTTCAGGCTTTATGTCATGCATGAGTAAGGATATAGTATCTCAGTGACGCTAGACAAACTTGATCACGTTAACACAAAGGGAAAAACTATCGCAGGAGATACGTAAAATGCACCAGGTGAAATTCAGCATCCTTTCATGATAGAAACTCAACAAAGTAGATACAGGTGGAGTGCTCAGTGTTCTCCACCAAAATAAATACCTGTCCTCCTTCAGCAGAAGGAACTTGAGACAGGAAGTTGTCCACTTTGCTGAAGGCTCAGCTAGGAAACTGGAGAGGTGACAGTGTGAACCAGGGCTACCAGAGCAGGCTATTTGTTCCAGCACCTTTTCACTTGAAAATGCACTGTCAGCCGGGCGTGGTGGCTCACGCCTGTAATACCAGCACTTGGGAGGCTGAGGCAGGAGGATCAGTGTGAGTTCAAGACCAGCCTGGGCTACAGAAGTGAGCTCAAGGCCAGCCTGAGCTGCATAGTGAGACCCTGTCTCAAAAAGGCAAAAAAAAAAAAAAAAAAAAAAAAAAAAAAAAAAAAAAAAAAAAAAAAAAAAAAAAAAAAAAAAAAAAAAAAAAAAAAAAAAAAAAAAAAAAAGCACTGTCATTTTCAAAAAAAAATAAAAAGTAACACTCCACCATTCTGATAGTCCTAGGTAGGCTAAAGATAAAAGACAGTTCTTAAGAGGGAACAAGGTAGTGTGGTAAACAACAGAAACAGTTACTTGTCAGTGCTGAAGAGAAAGCAATAGTTAATAATTAATGTTAGTTTTCCTAGGGAGTCTCCATAGGTAATTTCAGTAAACCATTTTCATCTGATCATTTTAAGTGCCATTCCACAGTACCAAAAGAAACAATCATAGAACTCACTGGGACCTTTAGGATGAACTTGTGCCGCTCCTCTCAGGGTTTAAGGGCTTTACCCCCAGAGGGCAGCTGGTAAGAGGGAGGGGAAAGAGACTTCCACTTGGTTTCTTGACCCTTTGTTGCACAATTCTGTCATTTTTATAATTAAGCCCTAGAAATGAAGATGGGGAGTCAGATTTGGGTCTAATAAAGTTCACCAGCAAGATCTACATAATGAAAACCACTCTGCCTAGGTAAAGTGTCAGCTAGGAGCCTTGCCCAACTATGTTCCATGTTGCACTGTTCAGGATTTTCTGTGGAGTACAACCAAGAAACCCGAGTACTTCCCCTTAGATCACAGTGCTCGTAACATGAGGAGAGCTGACAAGTTTCTGTTTAATGCAAAATGCTCATTATATTAAGAATTCAGGGAACACAACTGGATCAAACTTAGTGTAATGAGTCAGTTTACCTTTCATTCATTCATTCTTTCACTCATTCATTCCTCTTTGGTCTTGTATGCAGTTTGGACTGGCCTTTTCATTATGCAGCCTAGACTGACCTCAAACTCCTAGTGACCTGCTTCAGCCTGCCAAGTGCGGGGATGACAGGTGTGCACCACCACACTTGACCCTTATCTAAAATTTTGTGAGCAAAAATTGAAAATATGAAATTGTCCTTAATGTTAAGGACAGATGTGTGTAAGTCACCTATGTCACCAAAAAAAAAAAGGCACCATAATACCTGCATTTTGTTTTCTCTTGAACAAAAGGCTTGTGCATCATGACGACTGCTTGGACAGAACACTGTATCCTCTTCTCACCAAGAAGCACTGGTTGTGGACCAGAAAGTGTTTTGTTTGTAAAATGTACACAGCGAGGTGAGTGACACTTTTCCATTGAGAACTGTTGGTTGTTGGTTAAGTACTTTAGGATTTGTTTTCCATTCTAGATCTAAGAACTTGTACCTTGTTTTGTAAGTAGCAGTGAATACTAGCAGTGTACTGCAGTGCTCAGGGGGCTAAGGCTAGTTGGTTTTGATTGAAGGCAGGGGCCTGGGCAGGAGTGGGGGGGGGGGGTGGCTTGGCTTCCTGAGACTGAACTCTCAGGGTGATCACAGTGATCCTACTGCTTTAGCCTCCAGAGTAGTGGGATTACAGTTGTACAGAAATCCAGGAGTCGGTCAGGCTACAAGGCTGAAATAGTGTTCAGAGAGCCATGTTCTCTGCCTCCTGCCTATGATTTACAAAACCAGCTTCCTCCCACAGCTTCCTGTCAGTAGCAGAATAATACCCTAACACTCCATAGGCCAGAGTATTCTGAGAAAGTTTTTCCTTTTATTTTACAAGTGTAGACTGTAAGGTTTGTCTTAGTGTAGGTCAGAGACAAAAAAATTATGGGAATTGCTCAGAGGAATAGGAAGGAATTGAGTGTCTTCAGTTGGGTTTAGGGTTCCGTACCACAATCTACTTCTCTAGGGTCAAGACTTTCCAAATGAAAATCAAGGGATATTAAAAACAAGCACCCCACAAAATGTGGAAAATAGTCTTTTCACCTCAAAAATACCTTTAGTCCAAAACAATCTTAGATGAAAATGTCCATATTTTATTCACACACTCAAGATTAGATTCTAAGGTTTTATCTTTGGCTCTCCGTGTATAAAATAGATTTCCAGCTCTGTTCACCAGTAGGGAGACTAGTTAGTGCTCTTCCGGGCTGAATGTACCCTAAGGGGGAGCTGAACACAACTCAGCATGGCCCTCGTGCTCAAATGTCTTGCCACAGCACAGTAAGGGAATGAGCGTCTGCAATGTGATAGATTTCAAAGTAGAAGTCTGAAGATTCCTACCATATACAAATGGTAGTTCAAGATATAAATACTTCATTATGCACTTAAGTATGTACTGGAATATTGTACTCTATATGAATAGTATGCATTAATTACATGCAATTTGATAAAACTATATTAAGCAGAAGTATATTAATGCCTGAAGCAATTATTTCTGAGTTTTCAACATTGCCTATTCAAAGAAAATAACTCTGTCCTCCTTGGCAGTCAGCTGTGGCACAGCAGGTGAGGATGCACTAGGTTCACATTGAGCGCACTTATACTCCACTAAGAAGCCATCCTGTAATGTTTCGTAGTGCAGCTGTGATCCCAGTGCATCGCTGTCCTCACGGTGGGCTAGGAGATCGCAGTGGGGATGCTGTCATACTGCCAGCAGGTTGGGAATTACAGCAGCATGGAAAACTTGATTGTAATGATGTACTTCTTTTCTTAAAAACTACAGATGGGTGACGAACAGTGACAGTTTTGCACCAGAGGACCCATGTTTCTTTTGTGATGTTTGTTTCCGAATGCTCCATTATGATGCAGAAGGCAACAAGCTAGGGGAATTCCTTGCTTATCCTTACGTTGATCCTGGAACCTTTAATTAAAGGAAGGTCTAGTGACCCCATAAGTATTTTAAATTCTATAGTCCTTATTCCAGTTTTATTTTTTACTCATTTTGACTTAACTGAATTATGGAAATGAAATATGAAGTCATTTTATGTATCGATTCTGATTCTGTATCCTAAGTGATTTTGCTGATGACAATTCAATTAGTGACTCATGGTGGTGTTTTGAAAAAGAAAAAAAAAAAATGACGCAAGAATGAGAGCTACACCCCTCTACCATGATGCTTACAAGGTAAGATTCTTCAAATGGCTATAATAGAAAGTAGCGAGAACATGAAGTCAAGAGAAAATGATTTCCTAATAATTTAAGAACAGCTGTTCTTAATCTTGAGTATATGCTCCCTTTATTCACCAGAGTATTACTGAAAATGAAGTCTCACTTGATAAACTTGTGTATCATACATGTCAAATATAAAGTGTCACGGGCCCGGCAGGATGGCTCAGCAGTCTAAAGCGCCTGTTTAGGAAAGCTTAGGGGGCTGCAGGGACTGCGGTTCGATCTCCGGCCCCACATGCTGCGCCAGTCCTGCCCTCAGGGCAGGCTGAGCCAGCCATAAAAATGAGTGAATAAACAAATAAAGGTTCTGAAACAAGAAAAAAATAAATAAATGAAATAAAAAATTCTTTAAAAAAAAAAAAACAAATCTAAAGTGTCACTATAAACAACCTGCATCACTTACATTCTGAGCAGTGAACGCCTGGGCATGTAACAGTATTCTGTAAGCAAAGAGGGAGGTGGGTGTTTGCTGTCTGGCTCCTCTGTTCTACTCTTCCTTCTGTTTGTTTGTTTGTTTGTTTTTTTAAATAAACTTCCTTATAGAAACATTTTTGGGAAACCTTAACACTGTAGGGGAGACAGGGTCTTACCATGTAGTCCAGAGCCTGGCACCCACACAGCAGTCCTTTCATGGCCTCCCCTGTACTGGGGTTGTAGGTGTGTGTCACATCTGGCTCACCTGGCTATTAGTTCTTTTAGCAGCGTTATGAAATATACTTAAAAGTTTCACTCTCTCTCCTAGGTTACTTTTCAAATTCAACTGAATTCCATATTTCTCTGGATGGCTTACCATATAAATAAAAACTCATGAAGCCTGTAAGACTAAAAATGGTACACACTCGGTTGACTGGCATGGAAATGACAAGGAACTGTTTCTGGTATGTCTAGTGATACTTTAATTCCCTGATTTATAGTCAGCACAGGAGACCAGCAAAAAGCACTAAGAGGCCTGTCCATGGCTGCCTTCCGTGGTGCTTACGTGAGTGCTCATGTGGAATGCTGACAACAGTGGACAGTGAAACTGAGTCTCGCTTTTGTTTCCTTTGTTTCATATCGCACTTTAATAGTGTAAGTCTTGCATTAATAGACCAGGATCTTTTTACTTTGACTCACTTTCATATACTGGCACAACAGCAAATTTCTGAAGTTATTTACCATGATAGATTATTCCACTATAGTGCTACTTCAGTAGACAAGACAAAATCAGTTAAAACAACAATGTGCTAGAATTCCTGTTTCATCATATTGAGTGGTACGCTGCCAGTTCTCTAGGTTAGCCTTTCACCAACGCCTCAGTTTTACACTTCTCTCACTGAGTCCTGGTGAAAACAAGAGGAGAAGCACACAGGTCACCCTGCCAGCACCAGCACATCACTCCACCCACGTCAGGCCACCCCCAACTTTGTGCAATATTTTCCAGATAAAAAATTCCTAATCCAAGATAAGTTTTTTTTAATGACCATTTCAGTTTAAGGGCTGGCCAGGTAGCTTACAGATGAAAGCGCCTGCTTAGGCAGACACAGGAACCAGGGTTCCATATGCCTGGCATGCTCTGCCAGCCCCACCCCCAGCGTGTGCTGAGATGGCGATTGAGCCTGGGCATGGAGGTGTATGCCCATAACCCCAATGCTCGGGAGGCTGAAAACAAGAGAATTGCTACGAGTCTGATATGTGTAGTGAGACCTTGTAGGCCCTTTACTAAACAGATTTTTAAAAAGCATAATACTCAATTTAGTATGCATAGCAGCACTGCTAAGTTGCACTGTTTCATCCAGCAAAGCAAAGCAGTACGAAATGTCATCAGGAATATATCTAGTACCACCTTGTGTAGTTAGACCCGGGTCAGATCCTATTACTACGGTAGATATGCTCAAACGATCATTAGCCTATTCCCGGGCTAACTAGAAATTCTACTGCAGGGAAGGTCAGTGACCACTACATCACATGTTGTAGAACCCAAACACAAGCCCTTTCTTAGCACAGTAGTTCCATTCCTTAAGAATGTAAAAATATAGTTTAGCTTTTTCTGTTTTGAGTTTTTGTGAAACAGGGTAATATTGGCCTTGAACTTAACTATATGGCTAGCCCAGGCTGGCCTTAAGCTCATTGGTAACCCTCCTGCCTCAGCCTCTTGACTGGGATCATAGGTGTGTGCCCAAAGCCCAGCCCAGGTTGGCTATTTTTAATAGGGCAGACTTGTTTAGAAATGCCTCATAGAGCCAGGAAAGCTCTCAGGACAGATTAAGTGGCAAACTTCACTTTGGCCCAGCGTTTTCAACCTGGTAAGTTATCACTGTTGGGTAAAGCTCAGTCATGTCTAACACTGCTTGAAATCACTAGCTATACTAGCAGCTGTAAGGTGCTGCAGCCCTGTTGTTTCCAGCCAGGTTCTCAGGTAGTATCTAAAATTTCTTCAATGATCTTCAATCAGTTGAAACCTGTTTTTACAAAAACAAACTACCCAAATATCAAAGTGTACTAATGCACATACATATAAGTGGTATGAGCTAGCTGTTTCACTGATTTGTTCATGTGTGGATTTATAACTAAATATAACTATTTAAATTGAGTCAACACAAGTTCTGCTGTCTGTGAATCCGCTTATGACAAGGAAAACATAAAAGGCAACTGTGCTTTATGGAGAGCATCAGGCAGCTTATGCAAGCAGTTACCACAGTGCTGCTGCTACAGCCAAAAGCTGGCAAGTTTGTGGCTTCTTGGGTCCCAGGAAAAGGGAAACAGTATTTCGGTTCTTTTCCTCAACACGAGCTTAGCGCTTAGCTGGCCCCGTATCCCCAGATATCCCCAGACAGCGGCCTTTGCTCGGCAGCACATCAATGCTTCCTTTTACTCTGCTAACAACAACAAGGAAGTAATTTGTAAATAGAGTTTGATAGAAAAGTTCTTTAATCAAAACAAGTTTACACATCACTACTTATGGCTTAACTAGAATAAATCTGTCCAAAACTTATTACGAATAAGATAGATAACGTGTATATAGGTAACTGCAGAGTTCCCTCCACACAGCAGGTCTCAGATCTATTCTTAAGACCTTTCAAAAGCAAAAATCCAATGGCTGGAATAACTCAGATATTTTATGTACAGATGAAAACAGAGTTTAAAAGCACACAATGCATGTCACACACAAACACTGATACTGTCATTTTCCCATAAAGCCTAAGAGAAAATGTACTTACTGAAAACCATCAACTCACCAAATATTTAAAATACCTTAGAAATGCTCTCCTTTAGTTAATAAACTCTTAACTTTGTGTTAACAATGGTTCACTGACTTATTCCATATACATCAAAACTGTTTTGTAATCCTGCTGCGTGTATGATGAGAAGTGAAAATACAAATTCCCTTCTAATACAGCCATGCTTTTCAATAGCGCAACTTTTTCATATAGAATTTATTTTTTAATCACATAAGCATCACAGATTTTTCCAATTAAAAAAATACTATTTGTGACTTAGTGTGATGTAAGACAGTTCTCAAAAATAAACACTAGTGAGTGCTTCGTACTGGATCTCAGATGGCAGAACCCTGACATCAGGCTCGCTCCTGTGTCCCCAGTCTGTGCTCTGCAGGAAAGCAGGATGGCTTCCCTGAAACCCCAGCCACAAAACTAAATTACCCCCAAAGTTAACAAGCATTTCATACCTTACAGAACTATCAGGTCAATGTCCACTGAATGTCTAGTTGTCATACAAAGAGTAGCAGGCCACACAACATTACAAAGAAGCAGGATAATGCTGCACAATGAAAATTAACTTTTGATAAAAAGGAAGGATTGAGTACTAGTATAGAAGTAACATTTTATCAACCATAAAAATGCTCAACTTCTACAAAACCCACAGTGAAAAGACAATCTGGTAAATCCAAGATTTGTAAAAACTATACACAAAACCCACGGAATCTGAGAAAATGGGAAATATTTATACAAGCAGCAGTTTTAAAAATGTAACTTTGTTCTACCAATTACATTAACACACACACTAACTAAAAATATGCTACAACCATGTCTGGAAAAGTTTAACATTTTCTAAGTGGATTTCACCCCACACTTACTGTATAATATAGCTTGGTAATACTGCACAAGTACACTTAACAATAATAATGTTTAATAGCTTTTAAACAAAGATAATGGGATTTTTTTTTCTCCCTTTAGTTTTAAACATCAAAACCTATGCTTATAAAAATTTAAAACTTCAGCAGTCTATTTCAAATGAAAACTATTACAAACTTCTCAAATGTTCTTTATGTTCCAGGTACTGTGTATCAACCTAGTTATCTACTGTAGACTCCTTCAGAGATATTTCGGTCTCTCTCTCTTCACTGGATGGCCTGAAGAGGGAGAAGAACATGTGTACATGTGTGACAACTGGGATTAAGGTTTTTGAACCATAAAAAATCAAAAACAGATTTGCAAGGCACTGTCATTATTTCTTCCTCAGTACCCTTTACTGTATTTTATCTTCCCAAAATAGCATGCACATCAAGCAGAGTAACTCAGGGAACTACTGTGCAACAGGCTTTTTTTTTTTTTTTTTTTTTTTGACTCTAAAAACTGAATTTTCTTTTAAAAGATTTAAATTAAAATGGTATTTAAAAAAAAAAAATTTAGGGGGCCCAGCAGGATGGCTCAGTGGTCTAAAAGCACCTGCTTAGGAAAGCTTAGGCGGCTGAAGGGACCGTGGTTAGATCCCCAGCACCACATGCTGTGCCAGCCCTGCCCTCAGGGCAGGCTGAGCCGGCCATAAAAATAAAGGCCATAAAAATAAACGAAAGTTCTGAAACAAGAAAATAAATAAATAATTTAGAAGCCCAAATCCTTCAAAATGAATAAACTAGTAAGACTCATGACTATAGTTTTACAACTGTTTTTAAAGTAGAGCCAATTATAGTATAAAATTACCCATTGTTCCATATCATACATTAAAAATTATATGTGCCACGCCTATAATTGTAGTCCTCAGGCTGAGGCAGGGGGATCACTGCAAGGTAGAGGCCAGCCTGGACTGCATAGTCAATTCAAGTCAGCCTAAGCTACAGCAAGATCCTGGCTTTAAAAAATAAGAGAGGCCTGGGGATATAGTGCCTGCCTGCCAAGTGTGAGGTTCTGAGTTCATCCCAGGTACCACCCCTCCAAGTAAGCAAAAGTAAAGTCATTTTAAAACTATAATGTAAGAAGATCCTCTCAATTTACCTGTGAAAGCAAGTCAACGTAAATAATAAAAAAAGTCTTGCCTTTTGGGACTTTGCTCTTTCCCAGGCCTTAGCCTGAGCTCTAACAGTGAGCCCCAGAACCCCTCTTGAGCTTTTTAATTTGCAACTTGCTTACTGAAGAACTAAGCTGTGAAAATACAACCCACAGTGCTGCCTGATCAAGGCAGGGGGATGGACTGGGTAAGAGCAAAACCTGAAGTCCAAGTTTCATTTTTAGAAAGACAAGCCCATGAAGAACCACTCAGCATGCCCTCACTTTTTCTTACTGCCAGCTTCGTGGCTGTCTTTGCCTTCTTCGTTGCTGTCTCCGTTGTGCTGCAGCTGAGTGCTGTCTTGAGCATCAGGTCCTCCATTTAGAGTCTTTGAACCTTTGGGATTCAGAGAAAACCTTTGTTAGAGCTCATAAAGCAATACTCTTAAGTGTCCTAAAAAAAGTTTCAAAATAAAACGTGGACCTCAAGTTCTAACAATTAAGTCTTCGCATTTGAAACTATATTGTATTTCAACCCTCTCAGGAATTTTAGGATACAGTTTTGATGTCATTTCAAGAAATAGAAATAAGGATTTGATTATCCTGGCAACTGACATTACCAAAGCCCTCTGTATATCTCCAGCACAGTAAGGGCATAGGAGCTACATGATTAATGTGATTCTTTAGCACATGATAATTTCTGCTTCTTACAAGAAATGACTCAGCATTTTACTACATTTTAGAACAAATGTTAAAAAGAAGCTGTTAACTGACCTTATTTGGGGTCAATAAATCAGAGAGGTTTTGTGCCTAATAAATGAGAAAACCAACTTTTTTTCATTTTATGTATTTAGTACAGGGTCTCATTACACACCTCAGATTCATAGTGATCCTCCTGTTTCCAGCCTCCCCATCACTGGAATAACAGGCACAGTGTGCCACCATGCCTGGACTAGTTTTGCACACTCAGCACACCCTGAGGGCTGGGCTGGCATAGCATTTGGGACCAGGGATTCAACCCTGGTCCCTGCGTTTAACAATTCAGGCACTCAGTCTGAGCGATTGCACCAGCCTCTTCCAACTGCTTTTGCAGTGTTAAGTTTTCACCTTAATTAAAGCATCTACCAGGTGATTGATGGAAAATACCAATTCCAAGTTAAGTGTAAGATGTTTGATATTCAGAAAGAATATTAAGCTCAAACACCTATATTTTAGAGTAATAATATCACTAAGCTTTTCTTCTGGAGGGTTAAGAATGTTAAGTTTACAGACCAAAAATTACAGAAAAAGAAGATGGGGCCCAGTGGGATGGCTCAGTGGTCTAAAGCGCCTGCTTGGGAAAGCTTGGGCAGCTTCAGGGACCGCGGTTCGA